>JAVJIF010011432.1:0-120945 GCA_038442645.1 Agave tequilana
GAGCCTTATCTGTCTCCGCAGAGAGTTGTATTGAAGATTTAGCCAGAGAGGCTCTGGCTGCACCGGCTTTCCCGAATTCAGAGATAGACTCGAAGGTCTGTCGTCGCATTGCGACACTTGATTCTCAGCAGTGGAGAATTCAATCCCCAGCGGAGTCGCCATCTTATTTTCCATTGATTTTGCAAAGGGGAAAACTTACAAAAAAAAGAAGTTGAGGAGCTAAATTACAAGTATACAGAAGATTACAAGTAGATCTCCTCAGAGATTCTGGAGAAGTGTGCCGATAGGAGTCTGGTCAGCGCGCGACTACTTTGTCCCTTTGACGATGCGAGCGATGTGATTCCCTCTCGCCTGGTTCGGGAATCAGAGAACAGAAGGTTGGTAGAACCCTCTTGTTACTTCTCAAAACCGCCTTCACTTAGGATTCCTTCTCGCCTGGTTCCGGAGATTCCTTGAGAAGAAGGGAGGTATTAGGGTATCAGCACCCTGATTAGAGAAGCAGCTCTCTAAAAGTCTCTGAATTCAAGAGAATAGATCTATGTTTGTACGCGCGGTGCGTCCTTTCGAGAAGTCATGAAGAAGTCCTTGCGTGTGTGGAGCTCTTCGTGCGCAGGGTTCCGTGTTGTCTCTCCTTGTGCCCCTGGTGGGCTATTTATAGGGAGAGCAAGGGTATAATTGTCCCTTGAAAATATAGAAACAGATTGATCAAATCTGTTTAAATCTGGAAAGTAGCCTTACTGCGAGGCTAGGATCAGCTTCTGCGAAGCTAGAAGTAGCAGGTCGGTTGATCCTCTTGATCTGTTTTGATCCTTTCCATATCGTTGGAGGATTTCCCCTGATCCTCTTACTCGTTTTAGAAGAGTCAAGAGATTACAGCAATCAACTGCCAAATTGATCCCAGATCTGATCTTGATTAGATTTGGTTTTGATTCGATCAGATTTGATCTCATCTGAGATTTAATGGTCAATAGGTTGACCATAGCAGACCTGCCAGCGGCGCTGACCGCATTGAGCTCACAGCGGAGCTGGATGGCGCATGTGACGAAGTCAGAGGATTGCCCTTCATGGAGCTAGATATCGTCTGTGGCGAAATTAGAAGACATCCTTATGCGTGGTTGCGTGTGGCTTCAAGCGAAGTTAACTCTCTGCGGAGTTAGCTGAGCCCTTCCGGCGAAGCTATGAGTTAGCTTCCTGACGGAGCTGTGAATAGCTTCAAGGCGAAGTTAGGTGATCTTAGCCTCTCAAGCGAGGCTATCCCTTTGGGCTCATGCGATGCTAAGTGCTAGCATCTTAGACCTGCTGAGGTCTGTTTAGAGGCAATCCGGGCTTACTGTCTGCTTCACTGGATCAGTAGAGTCCAAGTTGCTTCCTTGTCCCTCGGAGATGGGTGAAAACTGGTCGTCAGCTTATCTGTTACTTGTCTTTTGTAAATGTCAACAAGTTTAGACATTGTTCAGGCCAGTCAGAATCTTGTCTTTTTTAAAGTGTCAACAAGCATCTAGTATAAGAACACTTTTGAATTGTTTACATTGCTTAAGTGTTGCTTTTCTTGTACACTGCACTAAATCAATCTTAAGGGCTTGTCCTATAAATAAGATAAGGTGGGAAAGTCATTACCCTCCCTTAGCCCACAAACAATCTCCTCACTCACTAACCCAAGTCTAACTAAAAATGAGTAGACGTTGGCCCTAGGGACATCTCGGACTCAATTAGGAGATTATCCTTAGGGGGAAAGGTGTTAGAATTTGACTCCTACTAAATCAGTGTCTAGGCAGGGGATTAAGGGCCAAAAGCTCGAAGGTTGGTGGTTACTTAATTAAGGAACGTCTTTGACGAATAACCTCCCACCAATCTTGCCCTGACCTGGCTGATTAGCTTGTGGTCAAAGTCTGCATTATACCTCCTATGGACAGTCTAACCAGTTAGGAGTCGTCTAGGTCAAAGGTCTACCCTAGCTTAGGTTAGAATTTTTTCTTTTTTGTTTGCTTATTTGTTTGTTTTTTTTCTTTGTTTGTGTTTTATTGTGTGATATGGCTTATAGCAACAATTTTCCAATTTTAATGGTAATCCATATTACACACCAACCTCTTTTTCGGATATTATCAACCTGGCATATCATAACTTTAACCAACCTAGTGTGCCAGATTGGTCTTATCCGAATCAATATAACCCATGCCCCCAATCTTATAACCATAATTTTCAGAATAATTTCAACTCTTCACAGAGTCAGTGGGGATCACCTCCCCCGAGTCCAATTTCAACCAACTTGTCCTCCTTATCCACTTATCCACAATATTTTCAAGATTCATACTCAGTTCCACCAGTCCAAAATAGAAAACCATCAATTTTGAAAATGAGCATGCATGAGTCCAAACAACAATCAAAAATCTGATGAACTCACAATTTTACCATCAATTCCAAAACAACACTTCATCTTTTCAAGACCAATTGTAACAAAACGATGAACCTATCAACTATGAAAAGATACTTGAAGGTATGACTCAGGCTCAAAACGCTCGTAATCATGACATAGATATGATGGTTCAAACTCTACGTTCTCACCTTTTGGCCAGTTCTGATGTCGTTAACCATTCTGTTAGAGCTAAAGAGTCATGTTGTTTTGAAAAACAAGTTCCATTTTAGCACAATCATTTGAACTTGCCCAAACTCCAAATTTTGAAAATGATATTGACAGTTTGGCAAGTTATTCCTTTCCTGAAATAGAACTTGAGAATGAATATGATCCTGAACCTCAACTTAGTGATTCAATTCTACTTCCTGATTCAATAATGACTCCGGTGTCTTCACCTGATTTCAATCTTTTTCCCGAGTCAACATTGGATCCTGTGCCAATTCATCATGAATTGAATCACCCATCTTCGATGATCATTAAATTGACTTGACCAATTTCACACTTTTGAAAGTCCTATTGACAAATGGTAAGTTCTCATTTTTATGAATTAAACTCAATGAGAAATGTGACCTAAATTCTCAAATTTGTGATCCAGTTCAAATTTCCGAATCAATATTGACTCCTGTTTTGTTACCCAACTTGAGTAATATTTTAGAGTCAGTTTTGATTCCCAAACCTATCATTCTT
Source organism: Agave tequilana (assembly GCA_038442645.1). Classification (NCBI taxonomy): domain Eukaryota; kingdom Viridiplantae; phylum Streptophyta; class Magnoliopsida; order Asparagales; family Asparagaceae; genus Agave; species Agave tequilana. The sequence goes on from JAVJIF010011432.1 coordinate 3,101, forward strand.
GAACTTGAATCACCAATATTAAGTCACATTCCATTGTGGGAAACTGAATGTGGACTTGAGTTTCAACTTCTTGATTTGGACCTACTTCCTGAGCCAATCTCGACTCCTGAACCTTTACTTGACTTAAGTCACTTTCCTGAGTCGGTATTAGTCCAGTACTTCCTGAGTCCAAGTCAATCATTCCATCTTTTCAAACTCCATTTTGGGACAAGGCGGTTAACAAAATTGACTCGAAATTAATTATGAAATTTGGAAATTAGATGGGGTTAAATTTGTAATAAAAATAATTCATGTATACTGATCGGGGCGAAACCAGCACTCAAAAACGTGTGTGTTGTGAAATCAATGTAAAAGCTCGCATGTGCTAATGTACCCTCGATACTTCCGTTATAGCATTGGCTCAACGGGTCGAATCCACAGGGAAGGGAGGCGATAGAAGCATTGACAGTTTTTATTCACGTTGTTGTTAACAGTTCTTCTTTGTAAAGAATTAGAAAAGAAAAATGAAAGAAAAGAAAAGGAAAACAAGCATGTGGTAGGTGAAGAGGGCGATGAATACGTCGATGTGAAAAACCAAAGAGAAGTGGTTTGGAAAGCAAAATAGAAAAGAAGAAGAAGCTTGTAGTAAAGAAGATGAAACAAGGGTGAACAAAGAGGATGTAAAAACACCGATGAAAAGATAAAAGAATTGCTTTTTAAAACAAAATAAAATAAAAACTCATGGCTACTAACTACCAATTGCTCCACTAACCATGCTAACCTCTTAATGATAGTTGCCTCACTTTTGATCCTCGGCCATCACTAATCCTTGGCTTCAAGAGACGATACAAAGCATGGACAAATGAGATGGTTCTTCACATTCAATCTTGCATCAAGAGCAAGCTAATACAAATATTAGATCATCAAACCATTGAAAGAAAGCATGAAATAAGAGAGAGTTAGCTTGGTTAGCAAGTAAGCAAGTTAGATGTTAGAACCCATCATCATGAGCCATCAATGGCTCTTGCAAGAACAAGGCCTTATAGAGGCTACTCGATTCATGTGGATTATCAAGTAAGTGGTTAGATGGTTAGTGGTTAGTAGTTAGATTGCCATGAGAAGAAAAGTTAGCAAGGCATCATGTAGAAGATGAAGAAGATTACATTGAGGAGAAAGGAGGCACCTTTACATAGACTGTCACCATCTATTACATCAATCCCTCTCTATCTCTCTCTCTCTGAATCTCTCAGCCCTACTACAAGATCTAAAAACGAAAAATAACATAACAAAATACAAGAAATGAAAAACGCCTACCTATACTAAACTAAACATAGAAACCCTAGCCTCAAAATGAAAACTCCCTCGTTTTGGCCAAATACAGGGGTTTATATAGGCATAGGAACTCTCTGGAAGACGAGACGGGGCTACGCGTCAAAAATCGACGCGTGGCTCCACTCTATTGCCGTGGAAACGCGGCAATTGCCGCGTTTTCGCGGCAATACCAGGGACCTAGGTCCCTGGTTTTTGTCAGGATGTCCCCGTTGGTTCTAGCAGCTTCTGGTATATCCCGTTTCTGGTAATTTTGCCCGAATATTCGTCTGACGTGCGTAAGAGTCTAGGTTCATCGTATCTTCTAGATGATCCCTTACTTGACCTCCATGAAAATCGAGATTAATTACCCTAAAAGGGGTTTAATTAAGCTCTTATTACTCCTTTGCCCTTGAACTCTTGATTTACCTGCAATAGAGACCAAAACACGGTTTAGACGACAATTTATTCATAAATCGGTGGGAAAATGCGATATAATAATGCATAATCGTAGACTAATCACATACATCATTGTAGTGGGTTATATTAGAGAGATTTCTGGTGGGTTCCTCCGAACTCCATGCAAAGTCGATTGGGCAACATTTCGTGGACCAATCAGACCACCACCGGAACCACCACCTTAAGGTAGTATTTTCCTTCCCTGTTATCTTTTTCATGCATCTATGCATTAATTCATACATTGAAGACAATGCATGAGATAGGTGTGGGGGAGGGTTCTAACATAACTTAGGTTTTTCTTTTTATTAAAAAAATTTTAACATTTTCTTTACTTTAAAAACTTTTTTAAAATAGAAACAATATTTTGACATATTTTTTGTAAGAAATTAAGTCAATTTTAAGGAATAAGAAAATCAAAATTAGTATTTCTTAAACTTGGTCAAAATAAGATTATCTGTTTGATTTTTAGAGTTAGGAAGATAATTTGTCAAAGTAATTTAGTCTTGATCTTTTCCTTAATGAAATATGCACACTTCATACACTTACACACTTAGGGTTCAAAAAACGAAGATTCTTATGCCTTATAAAAAATATATATATATATCTATGAAAGATGAACAAATCTAATTATTGATTAGCTAGGTGCTTTGGCCTAAGTAAGCCTTGGTATTTATGCGAAAGTTAAACTATATATATATATATATATATATATATATATATAATATCCTATGATATATATAAATCCTCTGGGCGGTATTTGTGCCTCATGAGGCATAAGTATTCACGCCTAAAAGGGTACATTTTATAAATTAAAACCTTGGTTTCGTGGCTTTGTCTGCTCGAGTGTTTAAGTCCTTAGGGGTGTTTTCTCACCTGGTGCCCTAAAACTGTCCGGTTTGGGTGTCACTGACTAAAAGCTCGTTACATGGGTAGATTAGAAAGCCTAATGGAATTGAGGAAAAAATACCACTAAAAATAAATATAAATAAGGCATAGGAGTTAATGTTAAAGAACCCTTAGTCAACTTCACAGTCATGATGGTGCATACGACTCAGGGTAAATTAATAGACTAGATGAGAAAAACAATTTGACTCCTTACTTTGATTGATGACATGTTGTTGAATAGAGACTAAGTTTAGGAATGAAAATTTTGATATTCCTATAACTTACAGATTACTTAAACTCTCACAAATATACTTCAAATATTTTCTCTTTTCAAAATGCTTTTCAAAAACATTAACTTTTTTCTCTTTTTTTTATGGATTTTGTGGGTGCAATCCACTGAAAACCCTCACGAGACAAAACTCGTCCTCTAGGGGTAACTTAGAGGTTTAACGACTTGTTGCACATGCTCAGTGCAATCGAGTGACCTGCGAAAGTGGTCTAATAATTGATTAAGATTAGTTTTGATATTTTGCTCGAGGGCGAGCAAAAGATAAGTGTGGGGGTGTGATCGGTCATATATATTGCATACATATTGTCATATTTTCATGCTTGTTATCTAAATAAATCATATTAATAAGTCCTATTGTTCTTTATAAAATGCAGGCCCATTGCTAAAGAATAGGCCAGAGAAACGAGCCCAAAAGCCCATTTAATTCAGAATAAATTCGAAATCAAGGAATCAGGGCAAATCTTGGCATATCAGAGAGGTTGAAAACCGGTTGAAATGAATTCTCCCAAATCAAGCGGTTGAAGCCAACAAATCAAAGATCGTTTCGTCAAATCGGGGAGCTGCAACAGTAAAACCAACAAGACAAAAGGAAGCCCAAAGCCCCGCCAACTGATCCTCCACCTGGATGTGGCCAATTGGCCACATCAAGGCCGCGGATCCGCAGCCCAAGCCGCGGATCCGCGACTTGTTGGTGGAGAAAAAGGGAGGTTTTGCTCCCCTTATCTCCTCACTTCCTTCCCTCTGAGGTTTTGCCTATAAAAGCTAGGGTTTTATACTGAAAAAGTAACGAGGACTAGGATTAAATTTCTTGCTCATTTTTAAGGTTTAGGCTCTTTATTAGATAGTGTAGAAAAGTTGTATCTCTGTTCTTTAATTTACAGTTTAGTCCAAATACCAGTGAGAGAGAGGAACTGAGTGATTGTAATCTGAAGATTGAAGTGACATCAATAAAGGATCAAGCTTTCTCCTCTTCCACTCAAATTCACGGGTATGTCTTGTGTTATTTTCATGTCTCGTTTTGTATATTCATGAGTAGCTAAATCGGTTTTCTGGCTCACTATTACTCCTCTCTCTGTTCCCTCTTCTTTTCGAATGATTTTGATGAAATGACCCAATGAATCATTTGCATGCCTAACTTAAGCCTTTTCTTGAAAGTGTTCTTGAAGGCACATGAGATGGGTTTAGATTTTAACTTCTACCTCTTTTCAAAACGTCTCTTGAACTTGTTTTTATCTCATACTTAAACTTCTAGATGATTTAACATTCAACTCAAAACGAAATTCTTAAAGAATAGAATTAACCTTTCCAATCATCTTATGTGTTTTGCTTAAAACTTTCTAAAATCAATCTTAAGTTTTGCCTATGATCAAGTTGAGGCATTCAGATTTTCAAGAGAAGAACATATCATTGAGTAGTGAGATAGTGAGCCCAGATCTTCTTCTTCATTAAAAAAACAACAAATCGCTTTTTAAACTTTATACAAAATTCACCTTTTCCAAAGCCTTCTCCAAAGTTGCAATTTCTCTTTTAATCATCTCCCTTCTTTTCATTCTCTTTTCAATTAAAAAACGAGCACAATTCTTTGTTATTAAACGAAACACCGAAAAGCTTTCATCGCATTCCCTCGTCGTGGACACAACCCGCTAGGCTCAACGGTAAATTTCTTAACTCTTTGATTTTACAATCAATTTTTGGAACTTGCACACAAAATACAGAATTTCAGAACTTTTAAAACAGTAGTGTAAGATGCTCAATTCTACCGCAATAGCAAGTGGCTATGCGGGTCGTGATCCACAAGGAGGGACTAGCGATAGAAGCTTTTTTAGCAAGTTCTCTTTTATGCTACCATTAATGGTTAAAGTTCTTCTTTAGTTTCTTAAAAGAAAAGAAAAATAAATTACAATGAAGTTAGGCAGAAAGTGAGAGATTGGAAAGATGTAGAAACCAGGATTGGATATGTACAAAGAAATAGAAAAGAAGTGATAAAAGAAGTGGGTGTTGTGGTGTTCTAAACTAAATGATTAAAAGAAAAGAAGCTAAAAAAATTACTTACTTCTTTGGGCCAAATACCTACCTTGAATCTTTTGCAATGATGTTACCTTGAAGTGAGGCGATCAACGTATAGCCCATAAGAGTTGATTCCCGTTTCCTCCACATTATATCATCAAGACGTTGCAAGTATGAAGTGATACAGAATGAAACTCAAAATCCATCATCATGGGCTATCGGTGGCACTCGCAAAGGCAAGGCTCTTTCGATGCTTTTAGACTCACTTGGATAGCAATTGTACCAAAAGAAGAAAAGTAGAGAAGAAGAAGAAGAACACAAAAACAAAGTACATACAAAAGGGAACTACAGATTCAATTTTATAACAATAAAAGAAAAGAAGGAAATCTTACACTCACTCTCAGCACAAGCTTCGTTCTCATTCTCCTATGAAACCCTGATCTCCTCTAATTTACATAAACTAAAACTGAAAATTACATGAAAAGAAAAACAAAACCTACACTAAAAAGAATGAAAAACTGGAACTAAATCCTATGTCTACATGGTCGTCCCCCCTTGCCTTTGAGATTGCAGGTATTTATAGAAGAAATGCAGAGGTTAGAGGAGTATGAAGATAGGGAAAGCTGGCTATTTCTGAATTTGAATCCTCCCTTATCTCCAAACTTGATTTGATTTGGATATTCAGTTCTGATCTGCAGTTTGTTGGCGTGTTGATTGCTGAATATCACTTATTAAATGACAGAATTAGAAATAGTGATCAACATAAGAGTTGTAGCTCTGTAAGTCCTCTTTCTAGATCATCTTGAATCATCGATTTGAGAATCGGTAGCGAAAGTTATGATTCAAATACTGAAATGTATCCAGTCAGAATCTGAGTCAAACTTGCTTCATCTCATCTGTTGATCTTCTCTCTATCCATTTTCTCTCTGTATTTGATATTATCCTCGATTGATCTTTAGCTAACCAAATGGATTTATAGAAATCTGAATTTTATTGGTTTCCATTTGGTGTTATCTTTCTGATTTGCTCTGATCTTTAGCTGAACATTTGCCCCAATCCTTGATTTGTTCTAACTAAATCTGGGATCATCCTCAGCTAACCAAATAGATCCAGTTAAATCTGATTTTAACTGGTATTTATTTGGTTTAATCCTCTTTCTCTTCATTATTATCTTCTACAAAATAGACATTTAAGACAAAGAAATTAGCAGATTTATTACACGATAAATATAGGAGTGTAATAAAAAGAATGCAAAATATATGTACAATCACACCCCCACACCTATCTTTTGCTCGTCCTCGAGCAAAACACAAAACTAAACCAAAGATTATTAGACCACTTTCGCAGGTCACGCGATTGTACTGAGCTTGTGCAACAAGCCGTTAAACCACTAGGTTACCCCTAGAGGACGAGTTTTGTCTCATGAGGGTTTTCAGTGGATTACACCCACAAAATCCATAAAGAAAGAGAAACAAAGAGTTAGTTATTTTGAAAAGCATTTTGAAAGAGAAAAATATTTGAAATATAATTGTAAGATTTAAGTAATCTATAAGTTATAGGAAAACTGAATTTTTCATTCCTAAACTTAGCTTCTATTCAAAAATTTGTTATCAATCAAAGTAAGGAGTCAAATTGTACTTCTCATCTAGTCTGTTACTTTACCTAAAGTCATATGCACCTTGTGACGTGAAAATATTGACTAAGGGTTCATTAACTCTAACTCTTATGTCTTATTTATTTATATATATTTTTTGGTGGTATTATTCCTTAGTTCTATTAGGCTTTCTAATCTGCCCATGTAACGAGCCTTTAATCGATGACTTCTAAACCAAACGGTCTTAGGGCACCGGGTGAGAAAACACCCCAAGGACTTAAGACTCGAGCAAACAAGGCCACAAAATTAAGGATTTTATTATATGAACCACTTTTAGGCGTGAATACTTATGCTTTATTAGGCACAAAAATTGATTGTAAAATCAAAGAGTTAAGAAATTTACCGTGTAGCTTGTGGCTAACGGGTCGTGTCCACGAGGAGGACTGCGATGAAAGCTTTTCGGTGTTTCGTTAATAACAAAGAATTATGCTCGTTTTTTAATTGAAAAGAGAATGGAAAGAAGGGAGATGATTAAAAGAGAAATTGCAACTTTGGAGAAGGCTTTGGAAAAGGTGAATTTTTTATAAAGTTTAAAAGCGATTTGTTGTTTTTTTAATGAAGAAGAAGATCTGGGCTCACTATCTCACTACTCAATGATATGTTCTTCTCTTGGAAATCTGAATGCCTCAACTTGATCATAGGCAAAACTTAAGATTAATTCTAGAAAGTTTTAAGCAAAACACATAAGATGATTGGAAAGGTTAATTCTATTCTTTAAGAATTTCATTTTGAGTTGAATGTTAAATCATCAAGAAGTTCAAGTATGAGATAAAAACAAGTTCAAGAGACGTTTTGAAAAGAGGTAGAAGTTAAAAATTCAAACCCATCCTCATGTGCCTTCAAGAACACTTTCAAGAAGAAAGGCTTAAGTTAGGCATGCAAATGATTCATTGGGTCATTTCATCAAAATCATTCGAAAAGAAGAGGGAACAGAGAGAGGAGTAATAGTGAGCCCAGAAAACTGATTTAGCTACTCATGAATAATACAAAATGAGACATGAAAATAACACAAGACATACCCATGAATTTGAGTGGAAGAGGAGAAAGCTTGATCCTTTATTGATGTCACTTCAATCTTCAGATTACAATCACTCAGTCCTCTCTCTCACTGGTATTTGGACTAAACTACAAATTAAAGAACAGAGATACAACTTTTCTACACTATCTAACAAAGAGCCTAAACCTTAAAAATGAGTAAGAATTTAATCCTAGTCCTCGCTACTTTTTCAGTACAAAACCCTAGCTTTTATAGGCAAAACCTCAGAGGGAAGGGAGTGAGGAGATAAGGGAGAACAAACGCTCCCCTTATCTCCACCAACAAGCCGCGGATCCACGGCCTAGATGTGACCAATTGGCCACATCTAGGTGGAGGATCAGTTGGCGTGGCTTTGGGCTTCCTTTTGTCTTGTTGGTTTTACTGTTGCAGCTCCCCAATTTGACGAAACGATTTTTGATTTGTTGGCTTCAACCGCTTGATTTGAGAGGATTCATTTCAACCAGTTTTCAACCTCTCTGATATGCCAAGATTTGCCCTGATCCCTGATTTCGAATTTATTCTGAATAAATGGGCTTTTGGGCTCGTTTCTCTGACCTATCCTTTAGCAATGGGCCTGCATTTTATAAAGAACAATAGGACTTATTAATATGATTTATTTAGATAACAAGCATGGAAATGTGACAATATGTATGCAATATAAGTGACCGATCAACTCCTAACTGGTTAGACTGTCCACTGGGGGTATATTGCCGAATCTGACCACAAGTTAATCGGCCAAGTCAGGGCAAGATTGGTGGGAGGTATCCCCGCGCAAAGCGACGGGCCAAATTAAGCCAAACCACCAGCCTTTGGGGTTTCGCCCCTCAATCCCTTTTCTTAGACACTAATTTAGCAGGAGTCAAATTCTAACACATCCCCCTTAGGATAATCTCCTAATTGAGTCTGAGATGTCCCTAGGGCCAACGTCTACTCATTTTTAGTTAGGCTTGGGTTAGTGAGTGAGGAGATTGTTTTGGGCTAAGGGAGGGTAATGACTTCCCCACCTTATCTTTTTTATAGGACAAGCCCTTAAGATTGATTGTGCAAAGTGTGCAGGATAAAGAAAAGTAACATTCAACAAGCAAATAATCACTCAAGAACGTTTCCTAAACTATATGCCATGCAAACGTACCTTTTACTCCAGCACTCTTCAACAGTAATGTAAAATGTAAATGAATTAAACACGTGCCTAAATGCAGAGTCTAAACCATTTTTAGCATTTATCAAACATCATTTTACTGTTGAGGTTAGAAAGGAAGTACACTGAGACAAACAAGGAAATTAATAGCTATAGATATTAAATTTTGCATTTCAGCTAACCTGCAGAAAGTACAGGTTAGTAGTTCACCCAGATTGCCACAGGAATGTAGCAAATCTGAGGGCTTCTTGGCTCTGCTTTCTTGAGCAGAGTCCAAGGCCACTTATATGTCCACTGCAGCAAAAGTTCCTTGTTGTTAAATCTGTACACCAAAAACCAAGAAGAAGGTTAACCAAAAATGTAAACTTTAATGACAATTACTTACCGTCCCTCCCGGCAACGGCGCCAAAATTTGATTGAGTTGGAACCTGCACAAAAATACAGAATTTCAAAACTTAAGAATAAAGAGTGCAAGGTACTCAATGCTACCGCTATAGCAAGTGGCTATGCGGGTCGTGATTCACAAGGAGGGACTAGCGATAGAAGCTTTTTAGTAAGTTCTCTTTTAGGCTACAAAGTGTGGTTAAAGTTCTTCTTTAGTTCTTTAAAATAAAAGGAAAAATTGAGTTAAAGTTGAGTTAGAAAGAAAGTGGTAGAATGAGAAGGTGGAGAAAAACAGAAAATAGACATATACAAAGAAATCGAAATGAGTGATGAAAAAGTTGGGTGTGTTGGTGTTGGTGATCTAAACTAAAGAAATAAAAGAAAAGAAAGAAAAGATTAAAGAAATACTTACCTCCTCTGGTTGATGACTTACCTGGAACCCTTGCATGTTCTACCTTACTTCAGAGGCATTCAACGCATAAAACATAAGATCGAGCTCAGTCCCCATTCGCATTACATCATCAAGATGAATAAGAATGAAATGATACAGAATCTTGAGGAGGAGAACATCATCATGTAATATCGTTGGTACTCACACAAACATGACTATACTGATGCTTCTAGATTCACTTGAATGCTCATCATAACCAAAAGAGAAAAAGTAGAAAGAAGAAGAAGAAAACAAAAGTAAAGGCAAACATAAAAAAATTACCTTTTATTGCTTGCAGAAACAATGGAAGAAAGGAGGAGGTACATCGGTGTCACTCTCAATATAAGCCTCTCTCTCCTACTTACATGAATCTCAGTCTAAACTATAGTTATAAAGAAATAAAAATTACATGAAAATAAAAAAAACCTACACTAAAAAGAATGAAAATGTGGACTAAATTTTATTCTGCATGGTCCTCCCCTTTTGCCTTTGAGATTGCAGGTATTTATAGGAGAAATGCAGAGAGTAGAGGAGTATGAAGATAAGGGAAGCTGGCTATTTCTGAATTTGAATCCTCTCCTTATCTCCAAACTTGATTTGATGTGGATATTCAGTTCTGATCTGCAGTTTAGTAGCGTATTGATTGCTAAATATCACTTATCAAATAATAGAACTAGAAATAATGATCAACTTAAGAGTTGTAGCCCTTTAAATCCTCTTTATCGATCATCTTGAATCATCAGATTTGATTTCTAGTTGCGAACGTTATGATTCAAATACTAAAATGTATCCAGCCAGAATCTGAGTCAGAATTGCTTCATCTCATCCATTGATCTTCTCTCTATCAATTTATCCCTTTAGATTTGGACTCTGTATTTGACATTATCCTCGGTTGATCTTTAGCTTTAACTACCTGATTCACCAAAACTTAATTTAACCAACTGGATTTGGGATCATCCTCCTCTAACCAAATAGATCTAGTTAAATCTGAATTTAACTGATATTTATTTGATTTTATCCTCTTTCTCCCCATGATTATCTTCTGCAAAATAGATATTTAAGACAAGGAATTTAGCAGATTTATTACATGATAAATGTGAAATGTAATAAAGAATAATGCAATAAATGTGTGCAATCACACATGTATCATTGGCCATCACTAGTCCTTGGCTTAAGAGTTTTTCAAAGCATGACCCATATGTTAACTCATCACATCTAAACTTAACAAAATAAGAGCAAGCTACATTTAAACCATCAAAACTAAACAAGAGTAAGCATGGAGTAAAGTAATGTTAGCTTGTTAGAGAGTTAGGATGTTAGAGTGTTAGATCCATCATCATGAGTCATCAATGGCCCAAGTAGAGGTTATTAGATTCATGCGGATTATCAAGTAAGAAGTTAGACTATTTAGTGGTTAGTGGTTAGTTTCCATGAGAGAAAAGATTAGCTAAACATGTAAAGAGTTAGAGAAGAAGCAAATAGAGATAAAGGAAGAACCTTTCAAGAGTGTCACCCTCCATTACAAGAATTTTCTCTTCTATCCTATAATTACTCTCTTTCCTATTACATGATCTATAAAAATGGAAAATACAAAAGAAGAAGAAGAACAACTAATCAAAACTATCCTAAACTACAACATGGAGAAGAAACTACCCTAACTCTCAGTATATCTCCCTGAAGAACCCCAGGGGGCATTTATAGGCACTAGGGGAAAGGGGGCCAGGGGGAAAACCCCTGGCCAAAGTACGGGCAGGGCCGCGCCCGTATGGCCGCGGAAGCGCGGCCATATGGTCGCGTTTCTGCAGCCGTACTATGGCCGCGCACGCGGCGTCGCCTGCCGCGCGCTATCATGTCTGTCCCATGTCTGCTGCATGTCTTGGTTTCTGGTTTTGGGCTCCAGATTTTGACCGAATCACCCTCTTAGGTCAATGGATATCCTTATAGGCCTTTAATCACCCATAAAATGGTGATTTTGGGTATTCTTCTTTATTTTCACACAATGGACCTATAAACATGTAAGAGAGGTATTATTAGCAGAATTTATTATTAAATAAATGAGAAGATGTTGTATGAAATATGTAGTTTTAGAGACTAATCAATCCTCAGCCAAATGGGCTTGTTGAGAATTTCTAGGATTCGTTACTGGCTGGTTGGGAAGGTGCCTTTTAGCCTCTCATTCTGTGGATTGGCTAATTGGCTCACTTGAACCTCTAGCCTCTGTACTGTTTGCATGAGCGACTCTTGGTTTTTCATGTACCTTTTCATGTTTTTCTCAAAATCAGTCATTCTCTTCTCAAGTTAAGGATTTTGGAAGGAAGATTATGGAGCTTGGTTGGGAAAGTTTTGTTGATAATTTGAAATTTTGGGTGGATGGTTGGGACAATTGTGATGGTAATTTAAAAAGTTGGGTTGATGATTGAAAAAATTATTAGAATGTTGAAAGGGGTTTGAATGATTTGACCATGAGTGGCCATTGTTATTTTGACTCAATGAGAAATTCGGGTGATTTCTCCAGTCAGGATTGTGCGTTTGTGCATAAGAATATTATTGGGCCTTGAAAAGGTCGCATTCATCAGTTCAGTAAATTGTTATTGAGATTGAAACACTGGACACTCCTTAAACACATGTTTCATGGCTTGACAGTAAGTACAGCCCAGAGTTGAAAATTGGTTTGGGCTGACTTAGTTGACTGGAACTGGTTTCTTAGTTTCTAAAATTTTCCGTCTTCTTGCTAGGTTTGTTGTTTTAGCCTCGGCAGTTATGGATGATTCAATTGAATGGAGACCTCCTTTTGAAGAGATTGAGTTTGAATTCCTAGAGTTTTGATTAGTTGGTTTCTATTAGATGATCTTTTCAGCTAGATCTCATATAAATCTTATCCTTCATTTTTCATCCTTTTGCAAGAATCCCCCTTGGTACATGGTTTCTAAGAGGGTCTTGGTTGAGTAATCTAAACCATAATAGAGAATTTTATCTCCATTTCTCTATTCCATGATGAGGACATTAGACAAGGAGGTCTTTGAAGCATTCAAAGTACCTCCAAAACAGTTCACTAGGTTCTTTCTTGAGCTGCATGATGTTCTTCCTAATGAGAGAGGTCTTATGAATTGGATAATCAAGAAGACCTTGATGAAACCATCCCATGATGTGATAGAGCTGGCCGTTAAGCTGTAAAGCCATTTCTTGGCTAAGTTCTTAAGAGCAAATGGGACAAATCTCAACCTAATAGTATCATCTATAAGGTGTGAGATTTTTATCATTAAGCATACTTTCTCAAATTCTCTTATGAAGAAATAAGTATCTTCAGACTCTAAGCCATGAAACTTAGGGAGTGTGTTGATGAACTGAGACTTAAGCTCAAAGTTATGTTCACCAATCGATGGAAGTTGGATGCAAGATGGAAGTGTGGTTCTAATGGGATAGAATATATCCTGCAAATATGTTGGTTGAGTCATAACCACTTCTGGTTTGGATTCTTGCTTGGGTGGTGATGTGTTTCTAATTAACCTAGATGTGTTTGGGTCTCTCGACCACGAATACATATACAAACACTCCCACAAACAAGTTCACCAATAGTCACAATAAAAAGAGAAAGCAACCAAGCCTAGTCTAAGGTAAAAATATAAGAATGAAACCAAATCCTCTTTCAAATCAATCAAGGATATCATGACAGCAAGTCAAATCTACCAATTTATGAATAAAATAACGTTTCTAAACCCTGATTTGGTCTTTTTGCAGATAATCAAGACTAGAAGGGCAAAAGGGTAATAATTGCTTAATTAAACCCATTTTTGGGTAATTAAATCCGGATTTCTTAGAGGCCAAGCTAGAGAATTTCTAGAACATACATTGAATCCAAATGTTGGCGCGTGTCTGACGAAAATCCGAACGCAAATACCTGAATCCAAGAATATCTGGAAGGTTCCCGAAGCGAGACGAAACCGCTCGCCAAAACCAAAGACCTAAGTGCCTGGTATGGTCGCGGAAATGTGGCTATGGCCACGTTTTCGCGGCCATCTTGGTGAGCCATATATCGATTTTTGACGTGTCGCCTCGTCTCGTCTTCTAGAACCTCCTTTTGTTTATATAAAGCTCGGCAGAGATCTGAGACGCAGGCAGATCAGCGAGTAAGCTAGGTTTTCTCTCTTTTAGTATGGTATAGTGTAGGTATTCTTCTTTTCTTTTGTTTTCTTTTCTTTTTTTTCCTTTTGTTTTAGATCTTGTAGTAGGGCTGAGATGATTCAGAGAGAGATAGAAAGATATTGATGTATTAGATAGTGACAATCTATATAAAGGTGTCTCCTTTCTTCTCTATTGTAATCTTCTACATCTTCTACATGATGCTTAGCTAGTTTTTCTTCTCATGACAATCTAACTACTAACCACTAATCATCTAACCTCTTACTTGATAATCCACATGAATCTAATAGGCTCTACAAGGCCTTGCTCTTGCAAGAGCCATTGATGGCTCATGATGATGGATTCTAGCATTCTAATATTCAAACATCTAACCCACTAATAAACTAACTTGCAATGTCTTCTCAATTTCATGCTCACCTTATTGATTTTGACGATTTAATAGTAGTTTGCATTTTGATTGTGTGCTATGGATGTGTTGTTTGAATGTGGAAGAACCTTCTTATGAGCCTTACTTTGTATCGTCTCTTGAAGCCAAGGATTAGTGATGGCTAAGGATCCATATGAGGTAACTATCACTAAGAGGTTAGAATGATTAGTGGAGCAATTAGTAGTCAGTAGCCATGAGTTTTCTTTTATAGTTTTTATCTTTCTTTTTACTTTGTTTTAAAAATCAATTTCAAAACCCTGATATCATTTTTCTATCGATGTCTTCACCACCTTCATAGTTCATCATTGTTTTCACTTCTTCACCACAAGTTCTTTTCTATTTTTATTTTCCAAATCACTTCCTTCACTTTTCATTTCATTTCCATTTTCTTGTTTTGTTTTACCGATTCAAGATTGAAGTTCATTTATGCATCATTTTCTACAACCATGCTATGCTTTATCTGAATAAATATTGGATTTTTATTACTTTTTTCTCTCTTTTTTCAGGTCCAATATTTAATGGAGAAGAAGGCCCAACAATTATGATTTTTAAGGAATTAAAAAGTAATTTAGAAGCCCACAAGAAGAAAGCCCAGATCTGAACAGATCCAAAGCGTATTCTTACTTTCTAGAAGATCCAACTGGGAATACGAGATACAACAAAAAGGCACAAAAATCCGCTAGCGCAGCGGCTAAGATTCGGCCGCGGAAACGCGGCACTGGCCACGGTTCCGCGGCAATCTTCTGGCCGTTATTTCAGCGTTTGATCCGGAGGCTGAGGTGGGATGGCCTATTCTCCTGAAGGCTATAAATAGACCCCTAGAGCCTCTGTAATCAGGAAGGAGAAAAGTGCATTATTTTTAGGAAAATTGTTAGGGTTTCTCTAGGTTTTCTTTAGTCTCTTATGTAATTTTCCTTTTCTCCTTCTAGAATTCAGAAAAGAGAGAGTGAGAGTGAGCAATCTTTGTAATTGGAGAAGGTGACAACGCAATACAAGGATCAAGCTTTCAATCTTCCAATCTTTTCTTGTTCTAGTGCATTATTTTCTTTAAGCTTTTACCTTCTTGTATTTACTTCCTACAATGAATTGTTGCTTGTTATTTATTCTCATGTCTAGCTAATTCATTAACATGACTAACTAACTTTTAATTTTACTAACTACTAACTCTTAGGTGATTGCTAACTTATATGAATCATTGGATGCTTTATTCTTTTTAGTCTTGCAAATTACAAGTCTATCTTACCCCCAATGAAGATGAGTTACTTTTAATTCTTTGCAAATACTATGTTCCCCCTCCATATGATTCATGTGAGCCTCACTTAGAGCCTTGTCTTTAGAACAAGTGCCTTGATGGAACATGAAGATGGAGCACTTCACTATGCTAATGACTATATTACAAGTTTCTTATTTCTTGCTAGCTTGATTATAGCTTTGATGGACTAATGAATCTTGCATGTTTTCTTAGCATCCTTAAGAGTGACTATCCTTGTTCCATTGTTGAAAATCTATTTAGGGAGCCAATGATTCAAGGAGGCAACTAGCCTAGCCTAGATGAGAACACATACTCGACATGGGACAATACAAGGACTTGGCAAAGCAAGACATGCCATTACCGATGAATCAATATGAGGCATGCATCACCCAATGAGAGTAGTAAGTTAGTAAATTAGAATGTTAGTTAGTCATGGCTTTTCTTTCTATCATACTTCAAAAACCCTCTTCTGAAAACTTTCTCTTTTCAAATATCTCCGTGTTTCTTCCATCTCTATTTTCGTCTCTTCCTTTCCTCTACAAAACCCACAAAGATTTTCCACTCACTTTCTACATCGTTTTGTTTTTCATTTCTTAAACAAAGAAGAACTTTCATTTTTCTTCACGAAATTTAAATATAAAAACCTTAAATGCTTTTATTTTTAACCCTCCCTGCGGATACGACCCGTCCTAGCTTATGCTATGAACGGTGATTCGGAAGGAGTAAAGTAAACCTACATATACATTCGAAGTTTTTGATCATCGGTACACGGACATCAACGATTTACTCTAAACCCTTTCTCAATACAATTAATCCTTCCGAACAAATTTTTAGCGCCGTTACCGGAGAGGGTAACGGTTTTTATTAAATTTTTGAAGCTAAAACAAATTTTTCTTCTCTGTTGCAGGTTACAGGTTAGGGAAACAGAAAAAAAGATTGTAGTAACATATAAGTGGTCTTGGGCCTCTGTTTTAGAAAGCAGAGACCAAGTACCCTCTGAATTGCCGCGTTCCTCGGCTCTGGTCGCAGATCCGCGGCAAAAAGGAGTTCACTACTGACTGGTTTTGTGCAGGGCGGCTTGCTTTGCAAAAATATAGTTTTCTGCAAACTTTATTTCTTGTATTCCATCACCAGGAGCCTGCTAATAAACCAACAGTAAAACATTTGTTGAAAAGTTTAAAAATTGATTAGACGTTTACATTTTAGGCACGTGTCTTTTCAATTTATTTACTTTACTGTTGAAGAGTAGAGCAAGGTACGTTCGCATTGCATTTAGAATAGGACTCATCCAGATCAATGTACCCCTTCTTGATGCCATACAACAAGTCCCTCATATGCCAAGTTCTTAAAAGATATGTGCACCAAGAAAAGGAAAACAAATGTCCCAAAGAAGGTCTTCCTTGCTAACATAGGATTTTTCTAGACTTTTTCTTTTAGATTTCTAGGTTCTCTTTTCTTATATATAAAAAAAAATTTGATCCATCTTTTGAAAAGAATTAACTTGATCTTAGGTATTAAGGAAATTCTAAGCTAAGATTTCTTAATATAAGTCAAAATACGAAGTTTGTTGGATCTTTAGGTTAAGAAAGAAAAGAATAGAAAAGATAGCTAGATTTTGATTTTTTTCTAAGCACTATATACATTTGCATGTTGAGGGACTAATCAAGGACTTAGTGACTTTGTTTACATAAATATATAAAATTCAAAAAAATTCCATAAATAAAACTTGATCACTAATTAAGCTGGTTGGTTGTGCCTTAAGAAGTATGACCAGTCACGCCTAAAAGTGGTTGGGTCCTTAGCATTCGTGGCCTAGTTTACTCAAGACCTTGAACCTTAGTGATGTATGTTCATCTGATGCTCTAAGACCATCTGGTCTGGGAGTCATCGGTAAAAGGCTCGCTACATGGGTAAATTAGAAAGCCTAATGAAGCTAAGAGAATGTAAATATAAATATATAAAAAAAGAGAAAATATATATATATAATAATAATAATATAAAAAATATATATTTATTATAATATATATGTGAACAAATGTAACTAAAGTCTAAGAAAAAACTCCTCATACATATGTATATATGTTAGGCCTGATACAAAATCTAGTTCTCTCTATTCTTGGAAATTTAACCTGAGTTGAAAACAAGATTTCGAATGGAAACTTATAAAAAGAAGGAAAAGTTTAGAGTAACTCGAAACCGATAGATCACCGAAATTCTTAAAGAAAATGGATCATAAAAAAATGTTTCTCTTTCCTTTTCACTAACATTTTCTTTTTCTTTGGGATTTGTGGGTGCAATCCGCTGAAAACTCTCAGGAGACGACACTCCTCCTCTAGGGTAACCTAGAGGTTTAACGGCTTATTGCACGAGCTCAGCAATCGTGTCACCTACGAAAGTAGTGTAATAATTTAGTTAGGATTTTTCTCTTTGCTTATTTTGCTCAGGGACGAGCAAAAGCTAGGTATGGGGGTGTGATTGGAGTTCATTTATGCATCATTTTCTACCACCATGCTATGCTTTATCTGAATAAATATTGGATTTTTATTGCTTTTTTCTCTCTTTTTTCAGGTCCATGTTTAAAGGAGAAGAAGGCCCAACAATTATGATTTTTAAGGAATTAAAGAGTAATTTAGAAGCCCACAAGAAGAAAGCCCAGATCTGAACAGATCCAAAGCGTATTCTCACTTTCTAGAAGATCCAGCTGGGGATACGAGATACAACAGAAAGGCACAAAAATCCGCTAGCGCAGAGGCCAAGATTCGGCCGCGGAAACGTGGCACTGGCCGCGGTTCCGCGGCAATCTTTTGGCCGTTATTTCAGCGTTTGATCCGGAGGCTGAGGTGGGATGGCCTATTCTCCTGAAGGCTATAAATAGACCCCTAGGGCCTCTGTAATCAGGGAGGAGAAAAGAGCATTATTTTTAGGGAAATTGTTAGGGTTTCTCTAGGTTTTCTTTAGTCTCTTATGTAATTTTCCTTTTCTCCTTCTAGAATCCAGAAAAGAGAGAGTGAGCGTGAGCAATCTTTGTAATTGGAGAAGGTGACAACGCAATACAAGGATCAAGCTTTCAATCTTCCAATCTTTTCTTGTTCTAGTGCATTATTTTCTTTAAGCTTTTACCTTCTTGTATTTACTTCCTACAATTAATTGTTGCTTGTTCTTTATTCCCATGTCTAGCTAATTCATTAACATGACTAACTAACTTTTAATTTTACTAACTACTAACTCTTGGGCGATTGCTAACTTATATGAATCATTGGATGCTTTATTCTTTTTAGTCTTGCAAATTACAAGTTTATCTTACCCCCAATGAAGATGAGTTACTTTTAATACTTTGCAAATGCTATGTTCCCCCTCCATATGAATTCACAATCACTTCTCATTTGTTTTCACTTTGCATTTTTATCGCCTTCTCATATATCACTTCTGAATTTCTTTTCTTTTTATTTTTCTTATTCTTTTAGCAAAAAAGAAATTGTTGACAATTGGCATGAATAAGAACTATTAATGCTTTTATCGCCTTCCGTTCCTGTAGATTCGACCCGTTGAGCCAATGCCATAATGGTTTAGATTTTACGTTTTTGTTAACATTTTCTTCTCTGTTTTGGTATGCATGTTAATTTTTACAGAAACTAAATATTGCAGAACTCTCTTTTTGCTTGCATGTCCCTGGTCTAGAAAGCAGGGACCCTGCTTCCATAATTAAGCTACGGAAACCAAGAAAAGCCGCGAAAATGTGACATTTGTGTGGCCTTTGGACTTCATCTTTTGCAGGGTTCTTGCAAGTCGCATATATTGATATTTTGCTGCTAATTTTCTGTTTGATTGCCTACACACTGTAATAAATTAAAGAACTAAAATACTGTAATTGGATGTTTTTAAAATGGTTTAGACATTTGCATTTAGGCACGTGTTAATTCAATTTCAATATACTATATTTTGTTATGTTGTGATCTGAATTGAGGTGTACATATGGCATTGCATATAGCATAGGAAAAACACATAGGTGATTTACTCGCTTTGTATGTTATTCTTGTATATATTGCACACTTGCACGAATTGGACTTAAGGACATAACCCAATACAAGATAAGGTAGGGAAGTCATTACCCTTCCTTAACCCAAAAAAAACCACTTCCCCACTCACACAACCCAAGCCGTAATAAAAATCGACAGACATTGGTGCCTAGGGACATCTCGGACTCATTAAGAGATTGACTGAGGATGAAACTTATTTGAATCTTACTCTTGTTAAATCGATGTCTCAGGTTAGGGATTAAGAGGTTACACCTCAAAGATACCGTGGTTTGGCGTAATTAAAGCCCGTTGCTTACGCACGGATACCTCCTATTGTATTTTGCCCCTTCCTGGCCGATTAGCTTGTGGTCGGATTCATACAATAACCTCCCCCAGAACTCGCCCAGTTAGGAGTCATCTAGGTCTAGGTCAACCCTACTATAAGCTTGGTTTTGATTTTTTTTCTTCCTTTTTATTTGTTTGTTTGTTTTTTTCTTTTTGTTTGCGATTGTTTGTGAAATGAAATTCAACAACAATAATTTTTTCAATCCTATATGAATTCATACTTCACATCAACCTTATTATCGAATAGCTCCAACCCAGTTTTGAAAAACATGAACCACCAAACAATCTGAATTGGATGTATTCGACTCAATATAACACATACTGCTTCTCTGATGGCCAAATTTTCAAAAATAATTTCAACTCGTCACAGAGTCAATGGGGATTCACCATCGCTTATCTGATTGCACTTTTATATCGCATTTTTCTACCGATTTATGAATAAAATATCATTTCTAAACTGTATTTTGGTCTCGTTTGCAGATAATCAAGACTAGAAGGACAAAAGGGTAATAAGAGCTTAATTAAACCTATTTTTGGGTAATTAAATCTGGATTTCTTAGAGGCCAAGCTAGAGAGTTTCTAGAAGATACATTAAATCTAAATGTTGGCGCGTGTCTGATGAAAATCCGGATGCAAATACCCAAATCTAAGAATATCTGGAAGGTTTCCGAAGTGAGAAGAAACCGCTCGCCATAACTAGGGACGTAAGTCCCTGGTATGGCCGTGAAAACGCGGCTATGGCCGCATTTTCGCGGCCATCTTGGTGAGCTACGTGTCAATTTTTGACGTGTGTGGCCTCGTCTCGTCTTTTAGAACCTCCTTTTGCCTATATAAAGCCCGGCAAAGAATGGAGATGCAGGCAGATCAGCGAGTAGGTTAGGTTTCTCTCTTTTAGTGTAGTGTAGTGTAGGTGTTCTTCCTTTCTTTTCTTTTCTTTTCTTTTCTTTTTTTTTCTTTTGTATTTTCATTTTGTCTTAGATCTTGTAGTAGGGCTGAGATGATTTAGAGAGAGATAAAGAGATATTGATGTAATAGATGGTGGCAATCTATGTAAAAGTATCTTCTTTCTTCTCCATTGTAATCTTCTACATCTTCTACATGATGCTTGATCGGTCGCTAATATTACACATTCATTATCATATTCTCATACTTATCATAAAATAAACTCTACTTTTTCCTAATTATTGTTTAATTTATTTGCAGACCCATTTCTAAAGGAGAGGGAAGAGAAATGAGCCCAAAAGCCCATCAAATTCTGATTTAAATCAGAATTAATTCGAAGTCAGTAAATTAGGGCAGATCAGGTCAGTTCAGATCGGTTGAAAATCAATTAGAACAAATCCCTACAAATCAATCGGTTGAAGCCAAAGATCAAAGGCCATTTCGTCAAAATCCCGGACTTAAACTGCAAATCCAGCTGAAGATAAAAGCAAATCGCGAGCCGGGGAGCACCACCAACAGGGTATGGCCACCTGGCCACACCATGGCCGCGAAAACGCAGCCAAAGCCGCGTTTTCGCGTCTTTGTTAAGGAGTTAGGGGAGCGTTTGCTCCCCCTATCTTTGTACACTCTCCTACGTTAGGTTTTGCCTATAAATACTGGGATTTTCAGAAACCAGGGAGGACGACCAAGCAGAGAGTAGAACTGAGGCTAATTTGTAGTTTGTAACTTAGATTTTTATTTTTCTTTTTATGTAATTTTTAGTTTTCATATATGTAATTCAGAGGAGATCAGACTTTCATAGGAGAATAAGAATGAAGCTTGTGCTGCGAGTGACACCGGTGTAAGTTGTTCTTCCTTTCTCTTATTGTTATGAAATCGAATCTATAGTTACCTTTTTATGTACTTTGTTTTTGTGTTCTTCTTCTTCTTCTTTTCTACTTCACTCATTCTTGTATCAATTGATATCCAAGTGAGTCTTATAGCATTGAAAGAGCCTTGCCTTTTCGAGGGCCACCGATAGCTCATGACGATACATTTTAGTCTCAAGTCTGTATCATTTCATGCTTGTTTTGTCTTGATGAAGTAATATAAAAGAGACGAGAATTATGGGCTATGCGCTGATTGCCTCCACTTCAAGGTAACATCGTCGCAAAAGATTCAAGGTAAGCTTTTGGTCAAAGGAGGTAAGTAATTATTTTTTATTTCTTTCTTTTAACTTTTAGTATAAATTATCACACCACAATCTTCCAAATCTCTTTCACTCATTTTCAGTATTTTTTGTACATATCACTTCTATTTTCTCCACCTTCTCATTCTACCACTTTCTCCCTAACTCACTTTAACCTAATTTTTCTCTTTTTCTTTACAAGAACTAAAAGAAGAATTTTAACCATCCTTTGTATCTTAAAAGAAAACTTACTAAAAAAGCTTCCATTGCTAGTCCCTCCGTATGGATCACGACCCGCATAGCCACTTGCTATCGCGATAGAATTGAGCACTTGCACATCTCTGATTTGTGTGCAGGTTCTAACTCAATCAATGCTTAACTAGTTTTTCTTCTCATGGCAATCTAACTACTAACTACTAACCATCTAACCTCTTACTTGATAATCTACATGAATCTAATAGCCTCTACAAGGCCTTGCTCTTGCAAGAGCCATTGATGGCTCATGATGATGGATTCTAACATTCTAACATCTAACCCATTAACAAGCTAACTTGCAATGTCTTCTTTATTTCATGCTCACCTTATCTTGGTTTTGATGATTTAATAGTAACTTGCATTTTAATTGTGTGCTATGAATGTGTTGTTTGAATGTGGAAGAGCCTTCTTATGAGCCATGCTTTATATCGTCTCTTGAAACCAAGGATTAGTGATGGCAAAGGATCCATGTGAGGTAACTATCAGTAAGAGGTTAGCATGGTTAGTGGAGCAATTAGTAGTTAGTAGCCACGAGTTTTCTTTCATAGTTTTCATTTTCTTTTTTACTTTGTTTTAAAAATCAATTTCAAAACCCTGATATCATTTTCTATCGATGTCCTTACCACCTTCTTAGTTCATCATTGTTTTCACCTTCTTCACCACAAGTTCTTTTCTATTTTTGTTTTCCAAATCATTTCCTACATCACTTCACTTTTCACTTCATTTCCATTTTCTTGTTTTATTTTACCGATTCACAGCCACTTCTCATTTATTTTCACTTTGCGTTTTTATCGCCTTCTCACCTATCACTTCTGGATTTTTTTTCTTTTTCTTTTTCTCATTCTTTTAACAAAGAAGAAATTATTAACAATCGACGTGAATAAGAATTGTTAATGCTTCTATCGCCCTTCCGTCCCTGTGGATTCGACCCGTTGAACCAATGCTATAACTGAAGTATCGAGGGAACATTAGCACATACACAATTCACTGATTTCATAAAATACACATTTTCAAGTGTTGGTTTCATCCCGATCAAAATTTTGGCGCCGTTTCTAGGGACGAGAATGGTTTATATGTTATGTTTTTGTTAACATTTTCTTCTCCGTTTTAGCGTGCAGGTTAATTTTTGTAGAAATTGAACATTACAGAATTCTCTTTTGCTAGCATGTCCCTGCTCTAGAAAACAGGGACCCTGCTTCCATAACTGTGCCGCAAAAACCCAAGAAAAGCCGCGTTTCATTTGTGTGGCCTTTGGACTTCATCTTTTGCAGGGTTCTTGCAAGTTGCATATATTGATATATTCTGCTGCTGATTTTCTGCTTTAATTGCTTACACATTGTAATAAATTAAAGAACTAAAATATGATAATTGAATGCTTTTAAAATGGTTTAAATATTTGTATTTAAGCACGTGTTAATTCAATTCCAATATACTATATTTTGTTCTGTTGTTGTGATCTGGATTGAGTTGTACATATGGCATTACTATAGCGTAGGACAAACACGTGGGTGATTTACTCGCTTTGTGTGTTATTCTTGTCTATATTATACACTTGCACGAAATGAATTTAAGGGCATAACCCAATACAAGATAAGGTGAGGAAGTCATTACCCTTTCTTAACCCAAAAAAAAAAAAACAACCTCCCTACTCACACAACCCAAGCTGTAATAAAAATTAATAGATGTTGGCCCATCTCGGACTCATTAAGAGATTGACCGAGGGTGAAACTTATTTTGAATCTTACTCTTGTTAAATCGGTGTTTAAGATTGGGATTAAGAGGTTATTGAAAAACACCTAGAGGGAGGGTGAATAAGTGTAAATGCTAATCTAACAATCTTTTTAGTACAAGTATGAATGAATGATGCAACGATCACTCAAAACAAGACTAAGAGCCGAATACCCGGTGAAGGGCTCTGAACTCCTTCCTCGTGATTCCTCTAGATATGAGTTTGAGGTGCGTATTGCAATCTTATTGTATGAGTAATGATCGACAATATAGCAAGAAATGAATTGGAAGCAATAATGAAGTGCACACAAGATATATCACAAGGTATGAAAGAATAGCAATATCAAAAGCAAGAAAGTAAGAGCAATAGAGAGCAAAGAGAAAATCAATCGCAAACACAAAGTATTTGTTTCGAGGTTTGAGCCACCGCTCTACTCCCCGCCTTCACCGCCGTGAAGGGTTTCCACTATCCACCGAGGAACTTTACAAGGTCTACCGAAGACCGGAGTACCGAACTCCACCAATACAATCCTCTACCGAAGAGGTATCTCAACAATAACAAGAAGAAGGAACAAGTAGCCAAGTGATCACCAAAAGGATCACAAACTTCTTACAAACTTCTCTTTACAACTTCCTTATAGAATGAGGTGGGAATTTTTGGCTCTAGAAGTGTAGTGAGAAAAACAAACTCAGTTGTAAAAAAATGCTTGCAAACACAACTGAAAAACAATGGCCAAGAAAGCAATGGAGAATAGAGAGCTTTGAAACTTTTTCTTTCTTTTGAAAACTTATAAACTAGGGATTTTTCTTGGTGTATTTGCAAGAGACCAATCCCCTCTATTTATAGGGAGAGGAGGGGATAAAAACAAAATTTAATTAAGTTTATTTGGTCTCAAATAAGTCCCCAAAAGATCAGAAAACTCTGCCAAACAAAAAGTAACAAAAACAGTTTTTCAGAAAATCACCAAAGAGGAAAGAGCCGTTGGGGCTCCAGGCAGGCTATCGGTCGACCGGCCCGGTCGACCGGTAGCCCATCTGGCAGATAGCCGTTGGGCCCGGTCGACCGATACGGTCGACCGACAAAAAACAGAGAGCAAGCTGTTTTAGGTCGGTCGACCGACAGACGTGCACAAGCGTGCACGTCCTGGACACAGGATGCGGTCGACCAGAGCGGTCGACCGGCCCGGTCGACCACCAGGCCTGAAACAGTTTACAGAATGGAAATTTTTCTGGACTTGGAAAATTTTTCAAAATTTTTGTAGGGATATATGACTAAGTATCATGCTAGAAAGATAGATATACATGATATAAACATGATATAAAATTTTGTAAAATTTGAGACATGTATATTTATCAAGGCATGAACTTAAAACAAATATCAAAAATAAAAACTGTATTTTGAAGGGTGTGTGTGTGTGTAGAGCCAATTTTCCACAACCTCAAACTTTAACAAACTAATTCTTACATAGGTTCTAGGTGACTACAAAGTCTTCAAGTGGGCTTCTCCATATGATCTTGCAAAGCTTGATTCTTGAACCCGAAATGAACCGACTTGAGTCAAAACAACCTTCCTTTAGGGAAGAAAACTCCATGAATCTTTTAGAACCCTGAAACATACTTAAACAATAAACATGATTAGTACAAATAACTATATATGTTTTGTAATCATCAAAACTCAATAAAACGGGTAATTGTAACCTTGGGCCAACAGTTATGCCTCGAAGATACCGTGGTTTGGCGTAATTAAGGCCCGTTGCTTACGCACGGATACCTCCCACTATATTCTGTGAACTAAATGAAATATTTCATGAGATGATTGCTCCATACACTCCTCAATCTAATAGAGTATCAAAGAGAAAGAATAGAACTCTAATGGATATGATAAATTCAATGTTGATAAACTCTGATGTGCTAGAGAACTTATGGGAGGAAGCCCTTATGGCTACTTATTATATCCTAAATAGAATACCTTTCAAAAACTCAAATAAAACTGCTTACACAATATAGAAAAATAGAAATCCTAATCTAGATCACTTGAAAGTGTGAGGGCATCTTGCAAAGTTTAAGATTTCTGAAAATAAGAGAAAGAAGATTGGCCAAAAGACAATAGATGGAATATTTATAGGCTATGCATCATATAGCAATACCAATAGAATTCTAGTTATCAATTCTGAGATTAGTGACATAGCTAACAATACTATAGTTAAAGTAAGAGATGTCTATTACTTTGAAAACATCTTTCCATATAAAACTAGATCTAATACAAGTGTAAATGAAGACTATCCAGGTTCAAATTCCATTCAAGCTGAACTCAGTTCTAGTCAGGTCAGATTCTTGAAAGAAGAAACTCAAACTGAACTTAGGAGAAGTAAGAGAACTCGAGTTAAAAAAAGTTCATGAAGATTTCTACGCATTACTAGTTGAAGACTCTCCAACCATTTTTGAAGATACAATGAAATCACTAGACTCCCCATTTTGGAAGGAAATTGTAGATAATAAAATTCAATTTATAGTTCAAAATCACACTTGAGAGCTTACTAGTCTTCCTCCTGGTTGCAAAATCATAGGATGTCAATGGGTATTTAAAAAGAAACTCAGACCTGATGGTGTAGTAGACAAATACAAAGCAATACTGATTGCTAAAGGATTTAACCAAAAATCGGGCATAAACTATTTTGATATTTATTCCCCAGTAGCTAGGATAACCACCAATAGGGTACTCCTTAGCTTCAATTTATATAACAAATGGATGCTAAAATGTATTTCTTAAATTGAGATTTAGATGAGGAAATCTAAAGGAATTAACACGAAGATTTTATTGTATCTGGTGAAGAGAATAAAATGTATAAGCTCATTAGATCTTTATATGGTCTCAACCAAGCTTCTAAACAATGGCACATGAAATTTGATGAGGTCATATTATCATATGGATTGAAATTAATCAAACGGATGAATGTGTATATCATAAAGTAGATGAGAACAACATTGTGATATTGTTTCTATACGTTGATGATATATTAATCTATGTTCTAACATGTAAATAACAAATGATATCAAAAATCTCTTATCACAAAACTTTGATATGAAAGACATAGGACAAGCTGATCTAATTCTTAATACTAAAATCTTAAAGAACAATAATGGATATGTATTGTCCCAATCCCACAACATTGAAAGGGTACTTGAGAAATTTTACCATCTAGAATGCCAACCTGTTTCCACTCCCTATGATCCTAATATTCATCTAAAGAAAAATACTAGTCATCATGTATTACAAAGAGAGTATGCATAAATAATAGGATCATTAGACCAGATATTGCTTACGCAGTAAACAAACTTAGCGGATACACATCAAATTCTGATGAGAGTCATTGGACTGTATTTAGAGAGGGTTCTGAGATATCTTAAAAGAATTATGACATACAGTTTACGCTATAATGAATTTCCATCAGTACTAGAAGGTTACTCAAATGCAAATTGGATTAGTGACTCGATGTAAAATTCACCACAAATTTTGTATTTCTTCTAGGAGGAGGGACAGTCTTCTGGAAGTCCACTAAACAAACTATAATGGCTAGAAGCACAATGAAATTAGCAATGATAGCTCTAGGCACAACTATATAGAAGCTGAATGGCTAAGGATCTGTTGAATGACATTTCTTTACTAGAAAAACTATTACCACCTATTTCTTTTCATTGTGATTGCAGATTAGCTATTGATAAATATCATCAAGAGAATGCTAATGTGAAAATGAATTGATCTTGAAAGTGCGACATAAATATTTAAGATATAAAAAGAAAAAAAAACATATGATAGCCTTAGATTTTGTGAGATCCGAGAAGAATCTTATAGATCATCTTACCAAATGCTTATCTAGCGCAGTGGTCCTAGAATCGTCGAGGGGGCGGGGTTAACCCGTAAGAAATATCACTACAGTAGAAACCCAACCTCGCACAGGTTCAATATGTAGAAACAAATTGAACAAGTGATTAATTATCAGGAGCACTGAATTTATTTTTTTCATCCCTAGGGTGATCAGTTTCATAAAAGCAAGAAGAATTATGAGTGTAAACTCGTAATAGGTCGGCATGATGCTTACTTGCTCGCTTTTTTATGATGACTTACCTATATGCGTGTAGTTGTGAGGCCGCAACTATGGGATCAGGGCTGCTCCCTAGTAATACGCATGAATAGATATATGCGCAAGGCCATTAATAGCGCAACCAGTTTAGAATTCTTCTACAGTTATACTATGTTTGCAATTTGTAGAAACTTGATAAATGAACTAGTTCAAGGCGTAGTACACCAAGTTCTCATGAATACAATTGTCACTAAGTGAAGTTTCAAACCAAATGGTACTTGCACCAATTACATAGTATAAGGGAACCAACAAACTTGTTTTTTGAAATAGTTTTTAAATTTTCAAAGTTATTTCCAAGTTATAAGTTATGTAGGGGGTTGTTGGAGTTGTGTAACTTAAAACTTGTTTTGTGAGGAAAAGATAGTCCCACATTGGATATGAGGGAAAAGGTTTGAGTGTTTATAAGCATTCCTCTCCTCCCTTATATCTAAAGACAAGTTGGATTTGTTATACTGTTGGCTTAAAGGCTCATCACTCTAGTTTTGATGATGATTAACTCATGTAGTTATACTACTAATGATCTTGTGTTTATTTAGTCTCAGATCTTGTGTTTATTTAGTCTCAGATATTTAATCAAGATCTTCGTAAGTGTTTAGCTTCAACAAAGGATTCGAAGTCAAGTTCTGGAGCCAGAACGTGTCGATTCAAGAGCTTGCATATCAAGATTGCATCAAGTACTGAAGAAGAGTCTAGCTCATTGGATCAAGACTTGAACCAAGTCAAGAAGGAGAAGAAGATTTCAAGAGAAAATTTTTAAGAAGACTTGTGTCGAGTTTTGTAAGTGTCAAGATTAGTTTTTAGATAAAATGTAAAGGATAGATTAGTTGATGAATTGCTCAAGTTCATTTACACACACACACAATTTATATGTGTTTTTAGAAAATACCGTTTTGATTTTTAAGCTTCATAGTATACCGGTGTTTTTATCAAAACTGATTTTAGAGCTTAATGTCAAAAACATAGATATTTCATCTCATATGTATAGTGGATCATATCCATACACACTAAGCTTCAAAAGTGTTTATAATATCTTATTTTTGTATTTGGAGAAGTTTTGGAAAAATTATTTTTCAAATAAAAGATTGTTTTTGAAAAATACAGATTTTTGTTTAGGCCAAAATTTCTATATCACAAAAATATTTCAAATGTTTGTAATATGTTTTGATTTTTAATCATACATGTTTGTATATCAAAGTATATTAATGAACTTATTTTATAGAATTTATGAGAATTTATGGGATTTTATTAAAGATAAAAAGACTAAGTTTTAATCCCAAAAGATGTCTGACCTGGCCTTCTGCTAGTCGACCGGACGGTCGACCGAGACAGAAATCGGTTGACCGGTGTGCACAAACGTGCACGGCCATTTGGCTGGTGGGCCGGTCGACCGGACGGTCGACCGTCCAGAGAGCTTTGCTCTCTGGATCTGGCCCCGGTCGACCAGCTAGAGAGCTCTGGTCTCTGGATCCGGCCTCGGTCGACCGTGCAGTCGACTGGTGGCACAACAGTTAGAAATTCAACCGTTAGCCGGTCGACCAGGCGGTCGACCGATAGCAGGATTTCCTGCTGAGTGGACCCCAACGACTAGTTTTTGGAGGTTTATTTATATAGGGCTATTTGGGCTATTTTCAACAAGATTTTAGGAGAGTTTTCAAGCTAGTTTTTCCCCATCTATTTCAGACGTTTTCTCCACTTTTTTAGAGCTAAAACTTCCATATCAAAAGGAGAGTTTCAAGAGTGATTTTCAAAAGAGATTTCTTGAGTTTTTCACCACATCTCTATCCTAGTTTTCTCACACATACTTGAGCTATCCATTGCTATATCAATCTTCTAGGGAGCTTTATTGTGAGAGTGTTTTTAGGTGATCTAAGTATAGAGATTACCAAGTGTACTACTTTGTATTTGAGGAGGCGAACTTGCGAGTTCGTGTTGTTTCGAGTTCTTGTGGGAGCTCGGTGTAGAGGTGCGGTCTCGGCAAGCTAGTGTGCTTGTGTGTGTTTGTTCTTGCAGGAATAAGAGAGGGACTAGTGAGTCCTAGGAGTTCTAGTGTGAACTCGTTATACGTGTTGCGACACCGAGTGATCCGGTGAGATCGTTTTTAGTATAAATCCTTCATAGTGTTGAAGGCGGGGACATAGAGCAAGGGTGCTCGAACCTCAAAACAAATCTCCCGTGTTTGCGATTGCTCTCTCTATCTCTCACTTGTGTTTTATATCGTGCATGCTTATATTGTTTATCTCCTTTATATGCTTGATATATTTGTGCTCTATTGATACATGTTTGGGATTGTTTGCTCACACTTGTATTCAACCAAGAGAGCCATAGCGGCACCTCAACTCTTATCTAGAGGAATCTTGAGGAGATAGTCCAGAGCCCTTCACCAGGAATTCGGTTACACTCTTGTGTTATACTTGATGTGTTTTAGCTTAATAGTTTTTAGTTTGCATAAATAGTTTTAATTATGTATTAATTCATCATTAGATTAGTTAGTCACCTATTCACCCCCCTCTAGGTGACCTACAAGTGGTATCATCAGAGCTTGATGCTCTTGATTAGGGTCTAACAACCTTGAGTTAAAGATCCTTATTTTTAGCTAATCACAATATTTGTTTTAACATACATGGATTTCATGACACCTCCCATGTTTGATATTCTTAACATTCAAATTTGAAAGGTTAAGATGTCAATGTACCTCAAAGCCCTAGGTATTCATATTTATTTTGCGACTATTAAAGATTCTTATTGTTTAAATGGCAAAAACTTTGAGGCTAATGCAAAAGCCCTTCATGCCTTAAGATCTACCCTAAATGATGAATATTTATTTAGGGTTGCTAGCTTTGATTCGGCTTTTGTAGTATGGAACACTCTAGTCTCCCTTGATGAACAAAAGCAATATTATGCGGGAGCGACTCGAATGATGGAAGTGATGCTTCCAACGTATGCTACATGGTCCAAGGGGATAACCCCCTTGAGGTAAATTTTGAATTCGAACTTGATGAGGATTGTAACGCCCCGATCCGGCGGGTACGGAGACGTTACTGTGACGTATATACGCAGGTCAGAAATACCCTCACGTATATACGCTAAGCATCAGTACAGGCAAGAATCAGAGTACGGAAGCAAGTGGTGCATTATACATTCCAACATATGAGTACAATTACAAAGTTATCACCAGAGGTGATCCAATATTACATAAATATTACATCACTGATATGCGCAATTGCGAGATTACAAAGAGATGTACAAGTATGAACAGTACACAGGCACTCACGAGTTTATAAAAGGAAAACTCGAGAGGCACACAGGGGGCCTGGAAGGATAGAGCTCTGGACGGTCTGCTGGAGATCCACGCTACCGCTGCGCATTACAGGTCAGCAACTGGGATTCTACAAGCTCCGACATGCTCCAAGCTCCAGGACCTGGACATGAGGATCCAGGGAGTCAGATGAAACTCCCCAGGCGAGTGGTGAAGTAAAAGCCAAGTGGCGAGCAAGGGTAAGTATATGTAAAGCGATAAAACCAAATAAAGCCGAGGACGAGCAAATCTGATTGTATGGTTTCAGATCACGGCTCCATAAGACTAGTACGTCGAAGGGATAATCCAAACAAGGAAACCCTCATCTATATACCTTTATCTCATGTCATCATAATCCAAGCACATACAACCCGACTGTACTCAGGGCATGATAAGAAAATGAACAGGAGGCAGGTGGATACAAGGGATAAAGCAGAGCATGAGCAGTTAATACTATAATACTCATAAAGCTGAAAATCCGAAGTAAAATCCCGGACAAGCAAATATGGTAAGGCATATCACAGATTCATAGCCGTTTAAGTTGCAGGCTTTAGTATGTTTCCCATACCACATACTTCTACTTACAACTTAAAGAGCAGGTTATTATCTTGACACTTTATTATTACTCGTCTTACCCTGATATCTAGATATGTGAACTAGCGTCCCAGCACACATAGATTCATATCCGAGTAAAGCAAGGTTGTTATTGGAAACCAGCGGGGGTATCAACGAACTATGTTTACAGTGGGTCCCGTACATACCCGGGACCACGGCCCAGGATTGTTCCGTTGCTTGGTGGACGGAACCTGCCGCAAGGCGATCAGGAGGGTCTTATAGGATGCCCTTATCAAGAGAAGAGGGAAGGGGGGTTTTGTTGTGGTGGTGGAATTGATGTTTTTGGTGATGTTTTGAGGAGGTGGTGGAGGAATTGGAGGAGATGGGAGGAGGAGGAGGAGTTGGGTGTTGTAGGGATGGAGTTTGGGTGGAGAAGATGGTGGTGGAGGTGGTTAATTTGAAGGAGATGATGAAGAAGAAGAAGGTAATTTGGAGGTGGTTTTGAGGAGGAAGGAGATAGGGGTGATGGTGGATGTTGTTGGTGAGGGAGAAGAGGAAGCTCGGCGCCAGAGATGGGGGGTCCTCACGCCGGCAACGTGGCCGGAGCGCCGGCGGTGATGGCCGGTGGGGCGTCGGCCTCTCTTGGAGGAGAAGAAGAAGAAGAAAAGAGATGAGGAGGAGTGAAGAAGAAAAGAAAGAAAAAGAAAAAGAAAAAGAAAAAGAAAAAGGGTGTGATGATGAGGGATGGGATGGATGGGAGAGAGGGATGGAGTGTGTGTCGCCCACGTGAAGAGGAGTGGGCTGCAGGGGTTGGTGGGAGAAAAGAAAGGAAAGAAAGAAAGAAAAGAAAGATTTGAAAAATAGTAATATTATAATATGGTCGCGAAAAATCGACTGTTCCAGAAAAATCCCCAAAAATACTCAAAAGTAGAAAACGTCATCCTGAGGAATAATATGAAATCGGTTTTCAGAAATAAAATCCCGTTTTCAAGTTAAAAATCCGGAAGTCAACCGCCGATACCGGTCTACACCGGGTCGGCCGGATTTTGATAAATTCCGAAAAATCCCAGAAAATGTATTAAAGAATAAAATATGATTTTAAGAAGTAAAGTGAAAGCGGAATTTAGAAATTCAATCCCGATTGTAAACTAAAAATCCTGGAATCAACCAGCGATACTGGCCGATACCGAATCTGGTGGAATTTTCATAAATTCGTAAAATCGTCAGAAAAAGGTATTTAGATAGGAAATGTGATTTTAAGAAATAATGTAAAAAGGCACTTCTAGTAATTCCAATCCGTTTGTAAATTAAAATTCCGGGAATCGGTCAGCGGTACTAGTCGACACCGGTTTTGAAGATCTTCAACTTAATTCAGGAAAATTCCAGAAAATCATAGAAAATCTAGAATATTGGAAAACGATGTTTAAAACTAAAATCGGTCAAATCGGAATACCGAAATGTCCCAATCGAGCAATACTCTAGGATCGGGCCCTCGGTTCAGATTAGGGCTGACTCCGAGTCCACGAATCCAATCCAAGACAAAACGTTCATATAAATAATTCATAATACAAAACAAATACAGGAAGTAAATAAAAAAAATACGATCGAAAAATCTGAATACGCAACTAAGTACATATTCTGGGAGCGGGGTGTTACAATCCATCCACCTTACAAAAATTGCGTCCTCGCAATTTCGATAAGGGGTAAATTGAACACAAAGGGGACAAGGACGGGAATTATGCCAATTAAGATATGAACACTATAGGTAGGGCTCTCAAGTCGACTGAATAACAATCGGAATACAAACATCTTCTGCCCTTCTGCTGTGTAAATCTTCGAACGATGCCAAATAATACTGATCTGATAACACAGCTTAGCAATAGAATTTCAGCTGTACTGCATACTTAGTATCACTCTGAGAATGAGCCAGAACACCAAAGATAAAGAAAACCCTGATAGTCCTGAGCATAATAAAGAAGACCGATAATTGAGAATTCCGAATACCAGGCATCAATCACTCTGAAAGATATAGCCGAGAATATAGAATACCCGTAGAGAATCCCGATTACTGATTTCTGAAAGATAACCCGATCAGGATCAATCTAGAGAATACCGAGCTTCATAGAGTTGGCCGAAGAGATCATGCCATAGCTTCATTTAGAACCAGCCGCTACCTCTCTAGTCTATCCATATCTTAAGTTGGTATAAAGGCTACGAAAAACCAAAACAGTGGAAAGATGGAAGGGACTAGGAATCAAAGAAAGGATGATCAAGAAAATAGATAACTCTGTACTTGTAGTTGGACTGTATAACCAGGACTCATGCATTCCAGTTGCAAATTTCTTTACCATTAATTTGCCGTCTGGACGTACTGAGGATGTAGAGCCTAAGCTCTGATACCACCCTGTAACGCCCCGATCCGGCGGGTACGGAGACGTTACTGCGACGTATATACGCAGGTCAGAAATACCCTCACGTATATACGCTAAGCATCAGTACAGGCAAGAATCAGAGTACGGAAGCAAGTGGTGCATTATACATTCCAACATATGAGTACAATTACAAAGTTATCACCAGAGGTGATCCAATATTACATAAATATTACATCACTGATATGCGCAATTGCGAGATTACAAAGAGATGTACAAGTATGAACAGTACACAGGCACTCACGAGTTTATAAAAGGAAAACTCGAGAGGCACACAGGGGGCCTGGAAGGATAGAGCTCTGGACGGTCTGCTGGAGATCCACGCTACCGCTGCGCATTACAGGTCAGCAACTGGGATTCTACAAGCTCCGACATGCTCCAAGCTCCAGGACCTGGACATGAGGATCCAGGGGAGTCAGATGAAACTCCCCAGGCGAGTGGTGAAGCAAAAGCCAAGTGGCGAGCAAGGGTAAGTATATGTAAAGCGATAAAACCAAATAAAGCCGAGGACGAGCAAATCTGATTGTATGGTTTCAGATCACGGCTCCATAAGACTAGTACGTCGAAGGGATAATCCAAACAAGGAAACCCTCATCTATATACCTTTATCTCATGTCATCATAATCCAAGCACATACAACCCGACTGTACTCAGGGCATGATAAGAAAATGAACAGGAGGCAGGTGGATACAAGGGATAAAGCAGAGCATGAGCAGTTAATACTATAATACTCATAAAGCCGAAAATCCGAAGTAAAATCCCGGACAAGCAAATATGGTAAGGCATATCACAGATTCATAGCCGTTTAAGTTGCAGGCTTTAGTATGTGTCCCATACCACATACTTCTACTTACAACTTAAAGAGCAGGTTATTATCTTGACACTTTATTATTACTCGTCTTACCCTGATATCTAGATATGTGAACTAGCGTCCCAGCACACATAGATCCATATCCGAGTAAAGCAAGGTTGTTATTGGAAACCAGCGGGGGTATCAATGAACTATGTTTACAGTGGGTCCCGTACATACCCGGGACCACGGTCCAGGATTGTTCCGTTGCTTGGTGGACGGAACCTGCCGCAAGGCGATCAGGAGGGTCTTATACCTTATCAAGATGGTACCAAGAAGGAGGGAGCCAGCACTCCCCTCGGTCGCCTGGAGGCCCACAGGTCAGACCGGAAGTTTTAGTTGCACAACATGCCTAGTACCACTGTAAACACGAACACATATTGATAGCCGCAAGTTTCCCCCGACCCGATGCAAGTTGTTCCTTTTTATAATTTATTATGTCGTTATCAAATTTACGGGAATAGCAGATACAAGACAGGATCAGGAGTTCAGGAGTACATGAGTACTGCAGATTCAGGTCACTGTATATATAATACAGGATAACAAGTACAAGATTCAGGTCACTGCATGTAATGCAGGATAACAAGTACAGTATTCCCGTAAATGTGATAATCACAGGTCAAGTATATCATGTCGGGTGTCAAGTGATAGCATGACAAGATGGTGATATTAGACAGGTAACCAGTCATGTCAAGAGATTGATATTAGTCCGGTGGCAAGTCATGTCATAACAGGGGCCTTGCCAAGTAGTAGCAGGTCTGGTGTTAGGTGATAACAAATCAGGTAAATACATGGCATGTGATAGCATAGTAGCTAAGCACAATCAAGCGGAGCTGAGCAAGCTGGAAGTACAGACAGCAAACAGTATTTAACACTGGAGCGTCTGGCGAGGTTACCGGGACGACTCGGCTGAAGTGCGAGCGGTAAATCCGGCAGCAACTCGCCTAGACGAATCTAGTGGTAAAGCGCTGAACGCTGATCATGATAACCAGGCGGAGCTGAGAAACCTGACGGTCCCAATCACGTCTCTTTCGAGATAGTGAGAAACCGGAGGCTGAAGGGTCCAGAGAAACCTGACGGTCCCAATCACGTCTCTTTCGAGATAGTGAGTGACCGGAGGCTGAAGGGTCCAGAGAAACCTGACGGTCCCAATCACGTCTCTTTCGAGATAGTGAGTGACCGGAGGCTGAAGGGTCGGCCACGCATAGTATAAAGCAGTAAAGTACATCACAGGCATGGTATATGTACAAGAATGAAACTACCCTATACAAGCATTCGTCACAGAGCAATACATGTCCAGTCATTGGCACTCGGCCATACACAATACAGGGACTCAGCCCAATACATAATACATGAAAACATGGAATAAAATACATGTCGACCCGACGAAGCGGGGAAACCCAAATGGAGGCGAGAGCGAGGACACTCGCCTAAATCACCGTAAAGCCGAAAAGTCTGGAATCCATGGAACTCGCGCACGCGCCATAAATATAATAATATATAAATGGAGAGAGAGAGAGAGAGAAAGTGAAGGGGAGAGAGAAAGAGTTAGAGAGAGAAAGGGGGAGAAACCTAGAGAGAGAAAGAGACACAGGGAGACGCGGGTTTAGAGAGTGAGATGCGGGGGATCGCAGACGCGGGAGCCACGTCGCTGGATTAGCAAACGCAGGAATCACAGACGCGAGAGTCGCGTAGCGAAGATGCCACAAACGCGGGGTTCGAGACCCGCGTTCAAATCAGGACGCGAGGGGAACGCGGGCGCGGTCGTGGGTCCGCGTCGCGTTAGAACGAGGAGAACACAGACGCGGTCATTAACTCCGCGTCGTGTTATCACGAGAGGGACACAGACGCGGGCCTAGACTCCGCGTTGTGTCGATACAAGAACGCGAGGGCCGCGTTAAATAGATGTCAAGTTCGCGAAGACTCGCGTTAAGGATTGCCTGGACGCGGGGGTGAGATCCGCGTCGAAAATAACAGAGAGGAGGGAGATCTAGAGAGAGAGAGAGATTGATTTAGGAAAGAGAGAGAGAGAAAATATGGAGAGAGAGAGAGAGAGAGGTGAGAGAGAGAAAGAGATCCAGGAGAGAGAGTGAGAGATCCAGGGAGAGAGAAAGAGAGAGAAGGGGGGCTGTTGCCCCCTGGCTCCCGCACACAGCGCCCCCCTCTGGGGGCGCTCGGCCTGGCCGCCGGCCAGGTGGCGGCGCCGGGCGGCGCCGGCCACCGACGGGGGAGTGGCGCCGGCCACTCCCCAGGAGAGGCAGAGAAAGGGGGGATGCTGCCCCCTTCAGCAAAGAGAAAGAGAGGGGGCTTGCCCCCCTCCAGCAAAGGAAAAGAGAGGGGGGCTGTTGCCCCCCTCTCAGGTCACGCACAGGGGGCCCCGGGTGGCCCCCTGGTCGCCTGCGACCGCCGGCAGGCCGCCGGCGGCGCCGAATCCGGGGGTGGCTCCGGCCACCCCAAAGAGAAGAGGGAAGGGGGGTTTTGTGGTGGTGGTGGAATTGATGTTTTTGGTGATGTTTTGAGGAGGTGGTGGAGGAATTGGAGGAGATGGAGGAGGAGGAGGAGTTGGGTGTTGTAGGGATGGAGTTTGGGTGGAGAAGATGGTGGTGGAGGTGGTTAATTTGAAGGAGATGATGAAGAAGAAGAAGGTAATTTGGAGGTGGTTTTGAGGAGGAAGGAGATAGGGGTGATGGTGGATGTTGTTGGTGAGGGAGAAGAGGAAGCTCGGCGCCGGAGATGGGGGGTCCTCACGCCGGCAACGTGGCCGGAGCGCCGGCGGTGATGGCCGGTGGGGCGTCGGCCTCTCTTGGAGGAGAAGAAGAAGAAGAAAAGAGATGAGGATGAGTGAAGAAGAAAAGAAAGAAAAAGAAAAAGAAAAAGAAAAAGAAAAAGGGTGTGATGATGAGGGATGGGATGGATGGGAGAGAGGGATGGAGTGTGTGTCGCCCACGTGAAGAGGAGTGGGCTGCAGGGGTTGGTGGGAGAAAAGAAAGGAAAGAAAGAAAGAAAAGAAAGATTTGAAAAATAGTAATATTATAATATGGTCGCGAAAAATCGACTGTTCCAGAAAAATCCCCAAAAATACTCAGAAGTAGAAAACGTCATCCTGAGGAATAATATGAAATCGGTTTTCAGAAATAAAATCCCGTTTTCAAATTAAAAATCCGGAAGTCAACCGCCGATACCGGTCTACACCGGGTCGGCCGGATTTTGATAAATTCCGAAAAATCCCAGAAAATGTATTAAAGAATAAAATATGATTTTAAGAAGTAAAGTGAAAGCGGAATTTAGAAATTCAATCCCGATTGTAAACTAAAAATCCTGGAATCAACCAGCGATACTGGCCGATACCGAATCCGGTGGAATTTTCATAAATTCGTAAAATCGTCAGAAAAAGGTATTTAGATAGGAAATGTGATTTTAAGAAATAATGTAAAAAGGCACTTCTAGTAATTCCAATCCGTTTGTAAATTAAAATTCTGGGAATCGGTCAGCGGTACTGGTCGACACCGGTTTTGAAGATCTTCAACTTAATTCAGGAAAATTCCAGAAAATCATAGAAAATCTAGAATATTGGAAAATGATGTTTAAAATTAAAATCGGTCAAATCGGAATACCAGAATGTCCCAATCGAGCAATACTCTAGGATCGGGCCCTCGGTTCAGATTAGGGCCGACTCCGAGTCCACGAATCCAAATCCAAGACAAAACGTTCATATAAATAATTCATAATACAAAACAAATACAGGAAGTAAATAAAAAAAATACGATCGAAAAATCTGAATACGCAACTAAGTACGTATTCTGGGAGCGGAGTGTTACAAGGATGTTGACATGTCATATGATGAGCTTGCTTTATTTTGTCAACAACTTCTTGAAAAATATGATTTGCTTAAAAAGGACCATAAAAGATTGAAAAATAAATATGAGTCCATTTCAAAACAAAAGGATTCCTTTCAAAATAAATTTGAAAACATTTCAAAAGAAAATGAATTTTTGAAAAAGGAGAATATTTCCTTATCTTCAAAATTAAATGATCTTTGTGAAGGAAATAATTCTTTGAATAAAATTAATTTGGTGGAAAAAGAAAAAGAGATTGCTTTGGATGAAAACAACTCTTTGAAAAGAAAATTTGTTTCAAAAGAAAAAGAAAATATTTCTAAAAAGAAAAAGATTGTTGATTCTCATTCTTGTCATGCTCTTCATGCTACTATTGATAAAAATGAAATTCAATTTTTAAAAAATAGAATAAATTGTTTGAACTCAATTTTGAGCAGTTGTGCATTCAATCATTCTAAATTGGAAACCTTGGTTCAAAAGAAACAAGCTCCACATGTTCATGCACATAACCCACAGCATACATATGCACACTATGCACATCATGATCGCACTCATTCTCATATGCATGCTAGATTGTACAAATGTACACATTGTGGCCACAAAAGCCATTTACCAAAGTTTTGTTTTGATAAGGTAAATTCTACAAATTTTTCTAATATTGGGTTCCTTATGGTGCTAACCCCCGTGGACCCAAAAGAAAATGGGTACCAAAACCCCACCTCTTATGTTTGATGTAGGTGTGGGCTCTCACATAACGTGAGAGGTATGGTGCCTTGGTGGTGGATGCACATGGAGCTAGATGGACATACCCTATTGATGCATCGCTATTAAGGAAGTTTGGTGGGAGGACCACCATGGTTTGAAGATCTAGAGATGAGCCTTATTGGTTTTGGTAGCTATCTCTAACTCTCATTTTTTTTACATGCTTTAATATAAATGTTTTTAGCATGTTTTGATTTCAATGCTCATTATTTTAATTGAACATGTTTTTGTGTTTCATGTGGTGAATACTTGTTTAGATGTACTTTTCATTAAAACTTGTGTCTATACTTGTATAAGTAGTGAGCAACATTTGATTCATATATGTTTGTACTTCATTGCTCATTTGTACTCATTACATATACATGTATAACCTAGTTTTGATGATTCCTTCATTCACACATGTTTTCCTATTTTTGTTCATGTTTTGCTTCATGCATATATTAATTTTGTCTAAAACTAATAAATACATGTATACCCTCGAGTCACTTGCCTTCATGCAAATTCTATTATGAACTCGTTTGTGTTTGGGATATGTATGTATATTTTTAGTTTTAATAGAACATACATATACCTTGAAGTTTGTTTTCAGTGAAAAATAAAATTTTATGATGCCTTGGTATTTTGAGCTTTATTGATTATTTTCATGAATGTGCTATTCACTTGATTCTTGTACACTCACAATTCTTTTGTTTACTCATGACCTTGTTTTCATGAGCATTTATGAGCTTTGTAGATTTCGAGTGTCAACTCTTGTGTATTTAGTATGTTTCTTGAGATTTATATGATTTGTTTTCATGTTTGAAGGATCTTTAACTAGTTTTTCAAAAATAACCTTTAACTAGTTATTTATTCTTCACTTGGTAGTGTTTTCAATCTACAACTATTTTCAAATCTTATCTTTAAAAACTTCTACCCTTAAAGGGCGGTTGGTTGGGCGACCATGCCTTGTATCCCTTATTTAATATCTTTTAAACATGTGTGCATGAATAGGGTGGATAGTTATGAGTTATACACTTGATCTTCAAGGAATACTCTATTTTTGTATACTCATATGTGTTTTCTATATATATGTATGCTTCAAATTTCAAATAATATTAATTCCAATTGGTATTTTCTTTTTCATACATATATATATATTTTGATTGTGCTTCATTCACAATATCTACTACATGTTTAAAGCACAAATTATGTTTATCCTAAGCTTGACTAATTTTTTCTAAATATAAATTGGTATCTTTATAAGCTTATGCATTGTTTTCAATTGGTATCAATAATTTACAAGATATTTCTAATGGTATCAATAACCTATAAGTGATATCTTAAAATTGTGTTTATTTACAAGTGGTATCTTAAAATTTTGTTTATTTACAAGTAGTATCTTAAAATTTTGTTTATTTACAAGTGGTACCAACTTTTGTTTTGACACCTAGAATTTGATTTCATTAATATCAAAACTTGTTTTGTTGACTTAAGAGATTTCAAAATTTGTTTTTAAAATGATTTCAAAATTTCTTGATATGTATTGTCTATATGTAAGGGGAGCTTAACATCTCTTCTATATATAGATTCATGTTGAGTATATCTTATATTGAGGAGCTTGACATCTCTTCTTTATGTGATACACGTGTGTAGGGGGGCTTAACATCTCCGCTTATATATTGTATATTATGTTTTATGTGAGTTAGGGTCTTGTCATCCCTTCTTCATGTAATACATGTATGCAGGGGGAGCTAACTTTACATCTCTCTTCTTCATGAATGTAAATCGCATATATATCTTTATTGGTTGATTTGTTTTCACCCCTTTGTTGATGATCTGACAAAAATGAGGAGAAGAATTTTGAGAGTTTATATATGCATGTTTATGTATATATATTGTTTATGCAAAAAGGGGAGAAGAATTTGGTGAGTTTATGCA
Source organism: Agave tequilana (assembly GCA_038442645.1). Classification (NCBI taxonomy): domain Eukaryota; kingdom Viridiplantae; phylum Streptophyta; class Magnoliopsida; order Asparagales; family Asparagaceae; genus Agave; species Agave tequilana. The sequence goes on from JAVJIF010011432.1 coordinate 44,729, forward strand.
TGTTTATCTCCTTTTTATGCATATATGTTTGTTTAGTTTTTATGCACTTCATTGAATATATTTATGTTTATTGTTATGCATGAGTTAAGGAGGAGCTTCTATGAAGCTTATCTTTAGTCTATACATATATAACTCCAAGAGGTTTGTCATCATCAAAAAGGGGGAGATTGTTGGCCCAAAGGCCCATCACTCTAGTTTTGATGATGATTAACTCATATAGTTATAGTACTAATGATCTTGTGTTTATTTAGTCTCAGATATTTAATCAAGATCTTAGTAGGTGTTTAGCTTCAACAAAGGATTCGAAGTCAAGTTTTGGAGCTAGCACATGTCAATTCAAGAGTTTGCGCATCAAGATCGCATCAAGTACTCAAGAGGAGTCTAGCTCATTGGATCAAGGTTTGGACCAAGTTAAGAAGGAGAAGAAGATTTTCAAGAAGACTTGTGTTGGGTTTTGTAAGTGTCAAGATTTGTTTTTAGATAAAATGTATAGTTGGTGGATTGCTCAAGTTCATTTATACACACAATTTATATGTGTTTTAGAAAATACCGTTTTGATTTTTAAGCTTCAAAGTATACATGTGTTTTTATCAAAACTGATTTTAGAGCTTAATGTCAAAAACATAGATATTTCATCTCATATGTGTAGTGGATCATATCCATACACACTAAGCTTCAAAAGTGTTACAATATCTTATTTTTGTATTTGGAGAAGTTTTGGAAAAATCGTTTTTCAAATAAAAGATTGTTTTTGAAAAATACAGATTTTTGTTTAGGCCAAAATTTCTATATCATAAAAATAGTTCAAAATGTTTGTAATATATTTTGATTTTTAATCAAACATGTTTGTATATCAAAGTATATTAATAAACTTATTTTTGTAGAATTTATGAGAATTTATGGGATTTTATTAAAGATAAAAAGACCAAGTTTTAATCCCAAAAGATGTCTGACCGAGCCTTCTGCCAGTCGACTGGACGGTCGGTCGATCGGACGGTCGATCGAGATAGAAGTCGGTCGACCGGTCTGGTCGACCGATGTGCACAAACATGCACGGCCATTTGGCTGGTGGGCCGGTCGACCGTCCAGAGAGCTCTGCTCTCTGGATCTGGCCCCGGTCGACCGGGTGGTCGACTGACCAGAGAGCTCTACTCTCTGGATCCGGCCCCGATCGACCAGGCGGTCGACCGGTGGCACAACGGTCAGAAATCTAACCGTTGGCCGGTCGACTGGGCGGTCGACCGACAGCAGGATTTCCTGCTGAGTTGGACCCTAACGACTAGTTTTTGGAGGCCTATTTATATGAGGCTGTTTTGGGCTGTTTTCAACAAGATTTTAGGAGAGTTTTCAAACTAGTTTTTCCCATCTATTTCAGAGGTTTTCTCCACTTTCTTTAGAGCTAAAACTTTCATATCAAAAGGAGAGTTTTCAAGAGTGATTTTTAAAAGAGATTTCTTGAGTTTTCCACCACATCTCTATCCTAGTTTTCTCACACATACCTGAGCTATCCATTGCTATATCAATCCTTTAGGGAGCTTTGTTGTGAGAGTGTTTTTAGGTGATCGAAGTATAGAGATCACCAAGTGTTCTACTTTGTATTGAGGAGGCGAACTTGCGGGTTCGTGTTGTTTCGAGTTCTTGTGGGAGCTCGGTATAGAGGTGCGGCCTCGGTAAGCTAGTGTGCTTGCGTGTGTTTGTTCTTACGGGAACAAGAGAGGGACTAGTGAGCTCAAGGAGTTCTAGTGTGAACTCGTTGTAGGTGTTGCGACACCGAGTGATCCGGTGGGATCGTTTTTAGTGGAAATCCTTCATAGTGTTGAAGGCAGGGACGTAGAGTAAGGGTGCTCGAACCTCGAAACAAATCTCCCGTATTTGCGATTGCTCTCTCTCTCTATCTCTCACTTGTGTTTATATATTGCATGCTTATATTGTTTATCTCCTTTATATTCTTGATATATTTGTACTCTATTGATACATGCTTGGGATTGTTTGCTCACACTTGTATTCAACCAAGAGAGTCATAGCGGCACATCTACTCTTATCTAGAGGAATCTTGAAGAGATAGTCCAGAGCCCTTCACCGGGAATTCAGCTACACTCTTGTGTTATACTTAGTGTGTTTTAGCTTAAAGTTTTTAGTTTGCATAAATAGTTTTAAGTCCGCATTAATTCATCATTAGATTAGCTAGTCACCTATCCACCCCCCTCTAGGTGACTGATCGGCAAAAAGCAAGTACAAGAATAAGTAAAAAGAGTGTGGGTTGATTGATTGGTCACTAATATTGCACATTTATTATCATATTCTCATACTTATTATAGAATAAACTCTGCTTTTTCCTAATTAAATGTTTAATTTATTTGCAGGCCCATTCCTAAAGGAGAGTGATGAGAAATGAGCCCAAAAGCCCATCAAATTCTGAATTAAATAAGAATTAATTCGAACTCAATAAATCAGGGCAGATCAGGTCGGTTCAGATCGGTTGAAAATTAGTTAGAACAAATCCCTACAAATCGATCGATTGAAGCCAAGGATCAAAGGCCATTTCGTCAAAATCCCGGACTTAAACTGCAAATCCAGCTGAAGATAAATACAAATCGAGAAGCCGGGGAGCACCACCAACAGGGTGTGGCCACCTGGCCACACCCTGGTCGCGAAAACGCGGCCAAAGCCGCGTTTTCGCGGCTTTGTTAAGGAGTTAGGGGAGCGTTTGCTCCCCCTATCTTCTCACACCTCTCCCCTCTGGGTTTTTGCCTATAAAAGGTAGGATTTTCACTATAAATGGGAACGACCAAGCAGAGCATAGCACTTAGGATAATTTATAGTTTGTAACTTAGGTTTTTAGTTTTCTTTTATGTAATTTTTACTTTTCTTTATGTAACTGAGAGGAGAGACAAGTTTCATGGAGGAAGGAGATCAAGCTTGTACTGAGGGTGACACCGGTGTAAGTAAGTCTTTTCTTTCATTGTTATTTGAATTGAATCAAAGTTTTTTTTCTTTCTTTACACTTGTTTTCTTTTACTCTCCTCTGATGTGTTGTAATCCAAGAGAATCCGATAGCCTCGAGACTGCTTAGCCGTTGTAAGTGCCCTTGATGGCCTATGGTGATGAACAACCCTTCTCTTGCTAGTATAGTTTGCCCTTTTATTCGTAGTGTAGATCGAGAATGGGGAAGATCCTATACGCCATGCTTGATTGCCTTCAAAGACAAGGTAAGTCGTCGCAACGGATCCAAGGTATATGAGCACTGAAGAGGTAAGTAATTTTTGGGTTGTCTTTCTTTTCTTTTATTCTTTAGTTTCAATATTACAATCTCCACCACTTCTTTTATCACCCTTTTTCAATTTCTTTGTATATAATCCATTTTTCATTTTCCCATCTTCCCAATCTACCACTTTCTCTCTAACTCACTTTAACCTAATTTTTCTCTTTTTCTTTTAAAGAACTAAAGAAGAACTTTAACCATATTTTATAGCCTAAAAGAGAACTTGCTAAACAAAGCTTCCATCGCTAGTCCCTCCTTGTGGATCACGACCCGCATAGCCACTTGCTATCGCGGTAGAATTGAGCACTTGCACATCTCTATTTTAAAGTTCTGAAATTCTGTATTTTTTGTGCAGGTCCAACCTCAATCAACCGCCGTTGCCGGGGAGGGACGGTAAGTAATTCTCTTTAAAAGTTTACATTTTTGGTTAACTTTTTTCTTTGTTTTTTATACAGATTTAACAATAAGGAATTCTTGCTGCAGTGGACACATAAGTAGCCTTGGACTCTGCTTAAGAAAGCAGAGCCAAGAAACCCTCAGATTTGCTACATTCCAGTGGTAAAACTGAGTGAACTACTAACTTGTATTTTTTGCAGGTTGGCTGAATTGCGTAGCTTAAAAATTTGTAGCATTTATCTCCTTGTTTGACTCACTGTATGTATATTTCTAACACAACAGTAAAAAGTTGATTGTAAGTGCTAAAAATGATTTAGACTTTGCATTTAGGCACGCGTCTATTTCATTACATTTTTATTTACTGTTGAAGAGTGCTGGAGCAAAGGTACGTGTGCATAGCATTTAGTATAAGAACAATTTTGGATTGTTTACATTGCTTAAGTGTTGCTTTTCTTGTACACTGTACTAAATTGATTTAAGGGCTTATCCTATAAACAAGATAAGGTGGGGAACTCATTACCCTCCCCTTAGCCCACAAACAATCTCCTCACTCACTGACCCAAACCTAACTAAAAATGAGTAGACGTTGGCCCTAGGGACATCTCGGACTCAATTAGGAGATTATCCTAAGGGGAAAGGTGTTGGAATTTGACTCCTGCCAAATCAGTGTCTAGGAAAGGGATTAAGGGCCGAAAGCCTGAAGGTTGGTGGTTACTTAATTAAGGAATGTCTTTGACGGATAACCTCCCACCAATCTCGCCCTGACCTGGCTGATTAGCTTGTGGTCAAAGTCTGCATTATACCTCCTATGGACAGTCTAACCAGTTAGGAGTCGTCTAGGTCAAAGGTCTACCCTAACTTAGGTTAGAATTTTTTCTTTTTTGTTTGCTTATTTGTTTGTTTTTTCCTTTGTTTGTGTTTTATTGTGTGATATGGCTTATAACAACAATTTTTCCAATTTTAATGGTAATCCATATTACACACCAACCTCTTTTTCGAATATTACCAACCCAGCATATCATAACTTTAACCAACCTAGTGTGCCGGATTGGTCTTATCCGAATCAATATAACCCATGCCCCCAATCTTATAACCATAATTTACACAATAATTTCAACTCTTCACAGAGTCAGTGGGGATTCACCTCCCCCGAGTACAATTTTCAACCAACTTGCCCTCCTTATCCACCTTGTCCACAATATTTAAGATTCATACTCAGTTCCACCAGTCCAAAATAGAAAACCATCAATTTTGAAAATGAGTATGCGTGAGTCCAAACAAAAATCACAAAATCAGATGGACTCATAATTTCACCACCAATTCCAAGACAACACTTTATCTTTTCAACAAAACGATGAACCAATCAACTATGAAAAGATGCTTGAAGCCATGACTCAGGCTCAAAACGCTCGTAATTATGACATAGATATGATGGTCCAAACTCTACGCTCCCACCGTTTGGCCAGTTCTGATGTCGTTAACCATTCTGTTAGAGCTGAAGAGTCATGTTATTTTGGAAAACAAGGTTCCATTTCAGCACAATCATTTGAACTTGCCCAAACTCCAAATTTTGAAAATGATATTGACAGTTTGGCAAGTTATTCCTTTCCTGAAATAGAACTTGAGAATGAATATGATCCTGAACCTCAACTTAGTGATTCAATTCTACTTCCTGATTCAATTATGACTCTAGTGTCTTCACCTGAATTCAATCTTTTTCCTGAGTCAACATTGGATCCTGTGCCAATTCATAATGAAATTGAATCGCCCATCTTTGAAGATCATTTTATTGAACTTGACCAATTTCATACTTTTGAAAGTCTCATTGACAAATTGGCAAGTTCTCATTTTTATGAAATTGAACTCAATGAGAAATGTGACCTAGATTTTCAAATTTGTGATCCAGTTCAAATTCCCGAATCAATATTGACTCCTATTTTGTTACCCAATTTGAGTAATATTTTAGAGTCAGTTTTGATTCCCACATCTATCATTCTTGAACTTGGATCACTAATATTAAGTCACATTCCATTGTGGGAAAATGAATGTGGACTTGAGTTTCAACTTCTTGATTTGGACCCACTTCCTGAACCAATCTCGACTCCTGAACCTTTACTTGACTTACGTCACTTTCCTGAGTCGGTATTAGTTCCCGTACTTTCTAAGTCCAAGTCAATCATTCTATCTTTTCATACTCCATTTTGGGACAAGGTGGTTGACAAAATTGACTCCGAAATTAATTATGAAATTTGGAAATTAGTTGGGGTTAAATTTTTAATAAAATCCTTCATGGATACATCATTTTAGTGGGTTATATTAGAGAGATTTTAGGTAGGTTCCGTGAACTATCACATTATTTTGATTGGGTAGCAATGCTGGACCCAATCAGACCACCACCGGAACCTCCACCTTAAGGTAGTATTTTTCTTCCCTGTCTTTTTTTTCATGCATCTATGCATTAATTCATACATTGAGGACAATGCATGAGATAGGTGTGGGGGAGGTTCTAACATAACTTAGCTTTTTCTTTTTATTTAAAAAAAATGATTAACATTTTCTTTACTTTTAAAAACTTTCTGAAAATAGAAACAATATTTTGACATATTTTTTGTAAGAAATTAAGTCAATTTTAAGGAATAGAAAAATCCAAATTAGGATTTCTTATACTTGGTCAAAATAAGATTATTTGTTTGATTGTTAGGGTTAGGAAGATAATTTGTCAAAGTAATTTAGTCTTGATCTTTACTTTTATGTAATATGCACACTTATATACTTACACACTTAGGGTTCTAAAACAAAGATTCTTATGTCTTATAAAAAAAAATATATGTATGAAAAAAATTCAAAAAAAAAAAGAAAAAAGAAAAAATATAAAAGATAAACAAATCTAATTATTGATTAGCTAGGTGCTTTGGCCTAAGAAAGCCTTAGTATTTATGCGAAAGATGATTAGATAAGTTTGAGAAAAAATATATATAAAAATCCTCTGATTAAGCTGGGTATTTGTGCCTAATAAAGCATAAGTATTCACGCCTAAAAGGGGTTCATATAATAAAATCCTTAATTTTGTGGCCTTGTTTGCTCGAGTCCTTGGGGTGTTTTCTCACCCGGTGCCCTAAAACCGTTTGGCTTGGAAGTCATCGATTAAACGCTTGTTACATGGGAAGATTAGAAAGCCTAATAGAACTAAGGAATAATACCACAAAAATATATATATATATATAATAAATAAGGCATAAGAGTTAGACTTAATGAACCCTTAGTCAAAATTTTCACGGTCACAAGGTGCATATGACTTAGGGTAAAGTAATAGACTAAATGAAAAGTATAATTTGACTTCTTACTTTGATTGATAACAAATTTTTGAATAGAAACTAAGTTTAGGAATGAAAAATTCAGTTTCCTATAACTTATAGATTACTTAAATCTTACAATTATATTTCAAATATTTTTCTCTTTCAAAATACTTTTCGAAAATACTAACTCTTTGTTTCTCTTTCTTTATGGATTTTGTGGGTGTAATCCACTGAAAACCCTCACGAGACAAAACTCGTCCTCTAGGGGAAACCTAGAGGTTTAACGGCTTGTTGCACATGCTCAGTGCAATCGAGTGACCTACGAAAGTGGTCTAATAATCCTTAGTATAGTTTAGTTGTTTTGCTCGAGGACGAGCAAAAGTTAGGTATGGGGGTGTGATTGGTCACTAATATTACACATTTATTATCATATTCTCATACTTATTATAGAATAAAATCTGCTTTTTTCTAATTAAATGTTTAATTTATTTGCAGGCCCATTCCTAAAGGAGAGTGATGAGAAATGAGCCCAAAAGCCCATCAAATTCTGAATTAAATCAGAATTAATTCGAACTCAGTAAATCAGGGCAGATCAGGTCGGTTTAGATCGGTTGAAAATCAGTTAGAATAAATCCCTACAAATCGATCGGTTGAAGCCAAGGATCAAAGGCCATTTTGTCAAAATCTCGGACTTAAACTGCAAATCCAGCTGAAGATAAATACAAATCGAGAAGCCGGGGAGCACCACCAACAGGGTGTGGCCACCTGGCCACACCCTGGCCGTAAAAACGCGGCCAAAGCCGCATTTTCGCGGCTTTGTTAAGGAGTTAGGGGGAGCGTTTGCTCCCCTATCTTCTCACACCTCTCCCCTCTAGGTTTTTGCCTATAAAAGGTAGGATTTTCACTGTAAATGGGAACGACCAGGCAGAGAATAGAACTTAGGATAATTTGTAGTTTGTAACTTAGGTTTATAGTTTTCTTTTATGTAATTTTTACTTTTCTTTATGTAACTGAGAGGAGAGACAAGTTTTATGGAGGAAGGAGATCAAGTTTGTACTGAGGGTGACACCGGTGTAAGTAAGTCTTTTCTTTCATTGTTATTTGAATTGAATCAAAGTTTCTTTTTCTTTCTTTACTCTTGTTTTCTTTTACTCTCCTCTGATGTGTTGCAATCCAAGAGAATCCGATAGCCTCGAGACTGCTTAGCCGTTGTAAGTGCCCTTGATGGCCTATGGTGATGAACAACCCTTCTCTTGCTAGTATAGTTTGCCCTTTTATTCATAGTGTAGATCGAGAATGGGGAAGATCCTATACACCATGCTTGATTGCCTTCAAAGACAAGGTAAGTCGTCGCAACGGATCCAAGGTATATGAGCACTGAAGAGGTAAGTAATTTTTAGGTTGTCTTTCTTTTCTTTTATTCTTTAGTTTCAATATCACAATCTCCACCACTTCTTTTATCACCCTTTTTTCAATTTCTTTGTATATAATCCATTTTTCATTTTCCCATCTTCCCAATCTACCACTTTCTCCCTAACTCACTTTAACCTAATTTTCTCTTTTTCTTTTAAGAACTAAAGAAGAACTTTAATCATATTTTGTAGCCTAAAAGAGAACTTGCTAAACAAAGCTTCCATCGCTAGTCCCTCCTTGTGGATCACGACCCGCATAGCCACTTGCTATCGCAGTAGAATTGAGCACTTGCACATCTCTATTTTAAAGTTCTGAAATTCTGTATTTTTGTGCAGGTCCAACCTCAATCATTGATGTTACTGCTTTTTACGATTCTTCCATAGTAGCAAAGTGGCTATACGGGTCGTATCCACAAGGAGGGAGAGCGATAGAAGCTTGATGCGGCTTCAAAGTTCAAGAAGAAAGAAAGTGCTTTGTTTCCAAATAAAGAATTGAAAAGTGAAAACAAGTTGTTTCAAGAATTGTTGGAAAATGTTTTTGTGGTTTGTAAAAGTGGTTTTTCTTAATGGTAAAGGCGCATGGCTAACTTTCTACTAATTGCTCCCACTAATCCCTAACCTCTTGAAGATGTAGCCTCACGATGGATCATAGGCAAGTATAACCCTTATGCATTGGAACTATTCACATGGAAATCGAGTGAAAGTTCTTCCTATAACTTAGCTTTACACGGCAAAAACTCGGACATTCCCATATCAAGATCCAATAGAAGGTGAGAATACGGGAAGACACGAGTACACTAATGGTATCGGCAAAGTTAAAAGGAAAGTCTCTAACTTATAACAACAAGCAAAGTACAACACCCATAGATCATCAAAAACCATTTAGGTATGAAATATAAGGAGGTAAATACTTGTAGGTAAGTTAGAGTTAAAACCCTCATCTTAAGATGCCATAGCTCTCATTTGCACAAGGCTTGTTTGACACTATTGACTCATTTGGGTTATCAATCAAGAAGTTAGAAATTAGTGGGTTAGTAGTTAGTTAGCCATACAATGGTGGAGTTAGTTAGACATGGTAAGAAAAAAGCAACAAAAGAAAAGAAGTAGAGAGAAGGGAAGTTACACTACAACAAGAAGGTAAAACTAAATGAAAGCACAAGTAAATTGAAAGAAGGAAGAGAAGTAGTACTTATATTAGCTTGTCATCCTTCAAATACAACGGTTACAACTCTCTCTTTCACTCTAATGGCTAAAACTAAAACTAGAAGAAGCAAACTAAAGCAACTACAATTCCTAGCAACAAAACAAAAATTACATCTCTATTCTCTGGATCTCCTTTAACTGAACAACCCTGGGGGGTATTTATAGGCACCAGGGGAAAGGGGGGCCAGGGAGTGACCCATGGCCCGAAGCCCGGGCGCGCGCGCCCATGGCTGCGTTTCCGCGGCCCAGCCAGGGCGGCGCGCGCCTGGCTTTAGGCAGTGCGTCGCCCAGTCTGTCCCCTGTCCACTTGATCTTCTGGATTTGCGATTTGATGCCCTGGGCTGACAAAATCTTCACTCTAAAGTAAATGGCTACTTGGTAGGCTTTTAATCACCAATTAAATGGTGATTTAGGTCTTCTTCTTCATTTGCACACCATGGACCTAGGATCAAGCAAGCCTTCATGGACCTAGGATCAAGCAAGCAAGGTTTTATTAGCAAAATTTTATATGAAATAAATATGAGAATGTGATGAAAATTATGCAAAATTAGAGACTAATCACACCCCCCACACTTATCTTTTTGCTCGTCCCGAGCAAAACAAAAATAAGAAAATTATTATACCACTTTCGCAGGTATCGCGGTTGCACTGAGCATGTGCAACAACCCTTTAAACCTCTAGGTTTTCCCTAGAGGAGGAGTGTTGTCTCCTTAGGGTTTTCAGCAGATTGCACCCACAAAATCCAGTAAGTAAAGGAAAGTAGTTAGTGGTTAAAAAAAATTCTGTCATGAAAAGAAACTTTCAATCATCTAAGTAAAAATGACCGAACGGTGTAAAAATTAGGTTTAACCCTCATAAGTCCTCCTATACTTTAGCCTTCATAAAGGAAGAAACTATGGTTTTTCTTTAAATTTAGAAAGGCTCTTGTACTTCTAGCTCATTCTGTTTATTTTGCTTTAGATAGATATGCATAATGTGTAAGTGTGATGTGCTTGGTATTTTTCAACTCAACTTTGAATATCATTGAAGTTTATTAATATTTATTTATTGTTCTTGGTTTCATTAGGCTTTCTACTTTACTCATGTAACATATATCAAACTGATGACTCCCAAACCAGATGGTTTTAGGGCACCTGGTGGAAAAACACCCCTCGGGTCAAATATGCAAGTAGAGTAGGCCACGAAAGTAAGATTATATATTGAGTATATATATTGTTTTTTTGGCGTGAGTAATCATGCTTCTTGAGGCACAATTATCTAGCATTTTTTTTTGAGTTGTGTTTCTAAATCCCAAGCATGTGTGTGTAGTTTATGCATAATCTACTAAGGCTAAATAAAAGGTGTGAGTTATTTTCCTTATCCCTTCTAACTTTTTAGTCAAACCAATCTTTCTTGTTTATTTAGGCAAAAATAAAGATTCATTAATAAAGTTCCCGTAATTCCTACAATCTTTTGGTATTTTTATAAAGAGTATGAAATTTCTTTTCAATCGGGAGATTTTGTTTTTTTTCTTTGGGAAAAAAAAAAGAAAGAATAAAAGGAAAAAGAATTTTTTTCCTTTGGGAAAAAAGAAAAAGAAAGAATAAAAGGAAAAAGAAAAAGTGTTAGCACCCCCCCACACATATCTAATGCATTGTCCTCAATGAATGCATATGTAAATGCAAATGCAATAAATAGGGTGAAGAAATGATGTCACCGTCTTCGTGGACGCGGGCCGGCCAAGCGCGAATAGGCTAAAGAAATGTCAAAAAGAATGTAGAAGGGGTAAGCATATAAACAAATTTTTTTTTGATTTATTTTTTTTTTTTAGTTGTTGTGGTCAGGTGTATGACGGGGCCAAAAGAGTCAGCACACTCTCATCCGGAGTCATAGGCTCAGTGGTTAAGAAGGGCTTCAGTCTTTGCCCGTTCAATTTGAATTTCGTGTTGTTCTTAGGGTCTACAATAAGCACAGCACCGTGTGGGAAAACAGTGCGCACAATGAACAGTCCGGACCAACGAGTCTTCAGTTTTCCCGTGAAAATGTGAAGTCTAGAATTATATAGCAGAACCTTGTCTCCCGAAGCAAAACTTTTTCGGGTTATGATCTAGTCATAAAAAAGTTTAGTCCTGCTTTTGGTGATCCGAGCATTCTCATAGGCTTCATTTCGTATCTCCTCTAATTCTGAAATATGCAGTCTTCTTAGCTCACTGGCCTTACTCAAATCAAAATTGAGCTGCTTAATGGCCCAGAGGGCCTGGTGTTCTAACTCTACTGACAGATGACAGGCTTTTCCAAATACGATTCTATAAGGAGACATCCCCAGAACTGTCTTAAAAGCAGTGCGATAAGCCCACAATGCATCATTGAGTTTGACAGACCAATCCATTCGGTTTTGTCCGACAGTCTTTTCCAGAATGAGCTTGATCTGTCGGTTGGTGACTTCGACCTGCCCATTTGTTTGGGGATGATACAGAGTAGATAACTTGTGATTGATGGAATATTTTCGCATTAGAGCTTCAAAAACTCTGTTGCAGAAATGTGATCCATTATCGCTAATTATCGCTCTAGGGGTGCCAAATCGGGAGAAGATGTTCTCTTTAAGAAATTTGACAACCACTTTGTTGTCATTCGTCTTTGTTGGCACAGCTTCTACCCATTTAGAGACATAGTCTACAGCAACCAAAATGAACTGGTTGCCGAAGGAATTGGGGAATGGCCCCATGAAATTGATACCCCAAACATCAAAATTTTCAACTTCCAGAATCGGGTTCAGGGGCATCATGTCTCTTCTTGAAATTTTTCCAATTTTCTGACAATTTGCGCATGACTTGCTAAAATGGTATGAGTCTTTGAACAAAGTGGGTCAGTAAAACCCACTTTGAAGAACCTTCTCTGCAGTCTTGCGGGGACCGAAGTGTCCTCCGCATGCAAGGTCATGGCAAAAGCTGAGCACACTCCTCTGTTCCTCCTCTGGTATGCATCGTCGAATAATTTGGTCGGGACAATACTTAAAAAGATACGGTTCTTCCCAGATGAAGTACCGTACTTGGGTAAAGAAGCAGTATTAGTCTTTCTTTGTCCAGTCAGCGGGTAATTGTCCAGTGGCCAGGTAATTGACAATATCCGCATACCAGGATTCCTTAAGAATGGCCAGGATGTACTCGTCTGGGAAATCCTCGTTGATTGGAGCTTGGATGATCGGTGCGTTCGGAATTCGTGAGAGATGATCAGCGACCACATTTTCTATACCTTGTTTATCCCAGATTTCTAAGTCAAATTCTTGAAGCAAAAGGATCCACTGAATCAGTCGGGCTTTTGCTTCCTTCTTGGTCATGAGGTATTTCAGAGCCGAGTGATCCGTAAAAATCACCGTCTTCGAACCTAACAAGTAGGGCCGGAACTTTTCTAACGCAAAGACAACAGCCAAGAATTCCTTCTCAGTCGTTGTATAGTTCTGTTAAGCGTCATTCAAGGTCCTACTCAAGTAATAAATCACGTGCTGCCTATTGTTGATGCACTGTCCTAGAACAACGCCAATAGCAAAATCAAATGCATCACACATGATTTCAAATGGCTGGGCCCAGTTAGGAGCAGAGATAATAGGCGCAGAAATAAGTTCTTGCTTAAGCTTCCCCCATGACTTGAAGCATTCATCGTTGAAATCAAAGGGCACGTCCTTAGCGAGCAGGTTGGTTAAGGGCCTAGCGATTTTGCTAAAATCCTTAATAAACCATTGGTAGAACCTAGCATGCCATAAAAAGGATCTAATATCCTTGATGCTTTTGGGTAGTGGAAGCTTAGTAATCACTTGTACTTTAGCCTTGTCCACTTCAATGCCTCTCCAAGAAATCTCATGGCCTAAGACAAGCCCCTGTCTCACCATGATGTGACATTTCTCCTAGTTTAGAGTTAGGTTCTTCTCCTTACATCTTTGCAGCACTAACTCTAGGTGATGAAGACACTGGTCAAATGAATCTCTGTAGATAGAGAAATCATCCATGAAAATCTCAAGAAAACATTCTACCATGTCGGAGAAAAGACTAAGCATGCACCGTTGGAATGTTGCGGGAGCATTGCACAATCCAAAGGGCATGCGTCGGTAAGCGAAGGTTCCGAACGGGCAGGTGAACGTGGTCTTTTCCTGGTCTTCTGTAGCAATGGAGATTTGATTGTATCCCAAGTACCTATCTAGGAAGCAGTAGTACTCATGTCCAGACAAACGCTCAAGTATTTGGTCGATGAAGGATAGCGGAAGTGGTCTTTACGGGTAGCTGCATTCAACTTCCTGTAGTCGATACGAACACGAACCTTGGTGGGCAGTCTTGTTTGTACCAACTCTTTTTCCTCATTTTCTACCACCGTAAAGCCAGCCTTCTTTGGGACCGCATGAATAGGGCTAACCCATTGGCTATCAGAAATGGGATAAATGATCCCATTATCTAATAGTTTCAGAATTTCAGCCTTAACTGCCTCTTGCATGAGAGGGTTAAGCCTGCGTTGTGGGTCCCTCCTAGGGGTTGCTTCATCGACTAAATGGATTCTATGTTGCACTATGGCTGGACTTATTCCCTTGATGTCCTTCATCGTCGATCCAATGGCTTCCCTATGTCTTTTCAGAATAGACATTAAGTTGTCCTCTTGTTGCTCAGTCAGGTGGGATGCTATGATGACTGACAAGGTGTCCTTTCCGCCTAGGTAGGCGTACTTGAGGTGTTCAGGCAGGGCTTTTAGCTCTAGGGAAGGTGTTGCTTCATTGGAGGCAACCTCTGGGCTTTCAATCCTATGGTGAGGTACACTTGGGCTTGACTCCCAATCCACTGCTGAATCTATGATCTGGTCTAGATTAAAATCCTCAGCCTCCAGATCAAACTCTGCCTCAGTTTCTGTCTCCATGCTTTCCTCATGCTCACTGGTCAGGTTTTCAATAGAATTGACCTCAAACGTCTGATCATTGACATTCCTAGGTTGTCTTCCAAGATTGAAGACATTGACTTCCTTAGTCATGTCTCCAAAAGTCAATCGCGTGGACCCATTCCTACTGTTGATAATGGCATTGGCTGTAGCAAGGAATGGGCGGCCTAAGATGACAGGAGTTTGAGACCTTGGATTGGACACAGGTTGGGTCTCAAGCACAATGAAGTCAACGGGGTAGATGAAATCCCCGACCCAGATAAGGACGTCTGTGATTTTTCCCTTCGGGATCTTCACAGATCGGTCAGCTAGCTGAATGGTGACTCGAGTTGGGCTTAGCTCGCCCACCCAAGTTGCTGGTATACTGAGAGAGGTAGCAAGTTGATACTTTCTCCCAGATCAAGAAGCGCTCTACTGATTTCGGTCTGTCCTATGGTGCAGGAAATAGTGGGACATCCGGGATCCTTGTATTTCACCGGAATAGGACCAGACAGAATTTCGCTTATATTGGTTGCCAAGAACACTTTCTTGGGCACATTGGTCCTTCTCTTCTTAGTACACATATCCTTAAGAAATTTGGCATAAGCTGGGACTTGTTGGATAGCGTCAAGAAGAGGCACATTCAATTTGATCTGGTTGAACATCTCTAGCATTTTCTCCATGTGCATATTTTTATTGTTGTTCCTAAGCCTATTGGGAAAGGGTACTACAGGCTTATGAACTTGTTTAGCAGCTTTGTCCTCGTCAGATGTTTGAGGAGCAGTTTGGGAGGAACTAGCAGAGGTGGAGGCTGGAGTAGGATCAGGTTGGACTGGACTTTTCTGTTGATAGACCTGGTTGTCTACCTTCTTTCCAGATCGAAGTGTGTGAACAATATTGCACTAGTTGATCGATAGTTCCTGGATTTCATATGCTTGATTGGAGGTTTTTGGGTTAACTAGCGGCTGACTAGGCAAAGTACCCTTTGGTCTTTCACTTAGGGAGCTAGCTAATTGGCTCATCTGCATTTCCAGTCTCGATATAGTCTGTGAATGATTGTTCAGAGTTTGTCCCTGGTTTTGCATAAAAGCTGTTTGGGACTTCATGAAAGCCTCTATGCTCTCCTCCAATTTACTGATTTTCTTTTCCATTGGAGAGCTTTAGGAGGAGGAAGATGGGGCTTGACTGGGAAAAGGTGGTGGAGGAGTAGGATGGTGAAAATTGTTGGAGAAATTAGGCCTGAGAGGATTGATTGGGGCCCAGGAGAAATTAGGGTGATTCCTCCAACCCGGATTGTATGTTTGTGAGTAGGGTTGTGTGGCGGCCGTGAGTAAGCCGCGTTCAGGTGTTCTGGTGGCACATGTTGGGTATGGAAAACAGGGCACTCTTCAAAGACATGGTTTGGTGCCTGACAGTATGAACAACCCGGATTGTGAATTGGTGGTGGGTTGATCTGGTTGATATTGGCAGGCTCTTTTGTTTCCAGAGCCTCTATCCTTCTCATTAGGGTAGCAATCTTAGCCTCGCAGCTATGGATGATTCTAGAGATAGGAGCCCTCCTCTTGAAGCTATAGATTGTGAATTCCTAGGTTTCTTCGAGGCTGGCTCCCATTGCAGGATTTTCTCAGCTAAATTCTCAAATAAATCCCAACCCTGATTCTCATCCTTCTGCAAGAAGCCTCCCTGACACATTATTTCTAAAATGGTTTTTGTCTGATAGTCTAGACCATCGTAGAGATCTGGCACTGATGCCATTTTTTCACGCCATGATGAGGGCACTGAGCTAGAAGATCTTTGAATCGCTCAAAGTATCTCCAAAATGGTTCGCTCGGTTCTTGCCTAAACTGCATGATGTTCTTCCTAATGAGGGCAATTTTGTGAATTGGGTAGAATTTCTTCAAGAAGGCCTTGACGAAATCATCCCATGTCTGTTTTTCATTGATTTGCAAAAGGGGAAAACTTACAAAAAAGGGTCGAGGAGCTAAATTACAAGTAACACAAAAGATTACAAGTAGATCTCCTCTGAGATTCTGGAGAAGTGTGCCGATAGGAGTCTGGTCAGCGCGCGACCACTTTGTCCCTTTGACGATGCGAGCGATGAGATTCCCTTCTCGCCTGGTTCGGGGAATCGGAGAACAGAAGGTTGGTAGGACCCTCTTGTTACTTCTCAAAACCGCCTTCGCTTAGGAATTCCTTCTCGCCTGGTTCCGAAAATTCCTTGAGAAGAAGGTAGGTATTAGGGTATCAGCACCCTGATTAGAGAAGTGATTCTCTGGAGTCTCTGAATTCTTGGAAGCAAGAGACTAGATCTCTGTTTGTGCGCGGTGCGTCTTCTCGAGAAGTCTGCCGTCTCTCTGGGGCGTATCGCCTGTCTTCTCTCCTTATGCCCCTGGTGGGCTATTTATAGGGAGAGCAGGGGTATAATTATCCCTTGAAAATATAGAAACAGATTGAATCAAATCTGTTTAAATCTAGAAAGTAGCCTTGCTGCGAGGCTAGAATCAGCTTCTGCGAAGCTAGAAATAGCAGGTTGTATTGATCCTCTTGATCTGTTTTGATCCTTTCCATATAATTAGAAGATTTCCCCTAATCCTCTTACTCGTTTTAGGAGAGTCAAGAGATTATGGCAATCAACTACCAAATTTGATCTCAGATTTGATCTTGATTGGATTTGATCTTGATCTGAATAGATTTGATCTCATCTGGAGATTTAATTGGTCAAAGGTTGACCATGACGGACCCGCGGCGGCGCTGCCCGCGTCGAGCTCACAGGGGACCTGGAAGGCGCATGTGGCGAAGTCAGAAAACAGCTCTTTAGCGGAGCTAGATATCGTCTGTGGCGAAGCTACCAACATCCTTCTGCGCGGTTGCGTGTAACTTCAAGCGAAGCTAACTCTTTGCGGAGTTGACTGAATACTTCAGGCGAAGCTATAAGTTAGCTTCCTGGCGAGCTGTGAATGGCTTCAAGGCGAAGTTGGATAATCTTAGCCTCTCAAGCGAGGCTGTCCCTTTGGGCTCATGTGATGCTAAGTGCTAGCATCTTAGACCTGCTGAGGTCTGTTTAGAGACAATCTGGGCTTACTGTCTGATCAGTAGAGTCCAAGTTGCTTCCTTGTCCCTCGGAGATGGGTGAAAACTGGTCGTCAGCTTATCTGTTGCTTGTCTTTTGTAAATGTCAACAAGTACAGAACTGGTCGTCAGCTTGTCTATCACTTGTCTTTTGTAAATGTCAACAAGTTTAGACATTGTTCGGACCAATCAGCCTATCTTTCCACTTATCTTTTGTAAATGTCAACAAGTTTAGACATTGTTCAGGCCAGTCAGAATCTTGTCTTTTTTAGAGTGTCAACAAGACCCCCTTCAAAGTTTTCGAAAGTCTGCAATGGCTCAGACTTCGAAATACTTTGAATTGCTTTGATCGGTGGTATGTGAAGCACGAACATCGCCATGGTGGTTGAGTTCAGCTTCGCTTTTAATCCTGCTTTGGGATAGATTCGCCAAAGAATCATATAGATTCACGACTCTGGGTAGCTTCGCGTCTGGGTAGCTTCGCATCTGGGTAGCTCCGCGTCTGAGTCTCCCGAATAAGTTCGCTTTAGAATGTTGTTCCTTTCCGAGGCCAACTGCTTTCGGCCAATCACGAGAAGGATTGCTCCTTTTTCGAGGTTAGAATAACCTCTCTTGCATTAATCGAGGGAGATCATTCCTCCTCCGTGCGTTTCCGAGGGAGAATATTCCCTCCTTGCACGGTTTCAAGGGAAACCGTTCCCTTTTTTCAAGGCTCAATAAATGCCTTTATGAAGGAGATCATTTCCTCCTTGCACGGTTTCGAGGGAAACCGTTCCCTTTTTTAACGCTCAATAAATGCCTTAAATCCGCTCGCGCTTCTATGCTTGAAGCGGCAGCGCTCAGGCCATGAGGCCTATAAATAGGATACTTGAGGTCCACTGAAGAGAAGTGGTCTGCTCTTCTCTTCTCTTGGTTATTGGAGAGAGATACTCAGATCTCTGAACTAGTGGGGATGCCCACTCTGGTTATTACCCGGCCAAGGACCGGTAAGTCTTGGTCATCCAGAGACTTCACCATAGACTGATCACCTTTAGGGAGTTTAACTCCCTTAATTTAGCTTTAACAGCTGCCTCAGGGATTGATTTCCCTTGTCCTTCATTTTGTATCTGACTGATCTGCAGAGAAGGGTTTCAGCCCAGCTTCCCAGCGAAGCTATCATTTTGACTTGATCAAAGAAAGATCATTGCATATGTGTTAAGTTCGCCATTTAGGCAAAAATTTGGGACTTAGTCTCTTCAAGGTTGAGCCAGTCTTGCCATATAGGTGGGGCTAAGACTGCGTCCCTTAGGATCAGTCTGGCCTATCCATATAGGCGAGGCTAGGACTTGGCTTATGCTGAGCTAGCCCATCATCACTGTGCAAGCGAGGCTATCCTCTGCTTAACTGAAACTGGAATCCATTGTTAAACTGCAACTGAATCAGATTTAAATTGCTTCGCCCCAAGGAATTTGACTTAGCATTTTTGCAGCTTTTCCTTTGACTTACTGCTAACTTTTTTCAGTTTGCATCGCAGTGAGCTATGTTCGCCAATCTTGTGACTTGATGAAAGAGACCAGAAAGTTGCCTCTTGCTTTTCCAGTTGAAACTTTAAATCCTAAGCAGGAGGAACAACTGGGCAGCTGATGTGTGTTCCCAGAAGAGGTTGGCAGTCGCTTATCCGAGATGATCTAATTTGAGGTGAGGCTGGTAGTCGCTTATCCGAGATGATCCACTTCGGGAAAGCGGACGTCACCTGTAAGGTCTCGGATCCTTCCATTGCTAATTTTCATCAAAGAAGATCCAACCTGCTGGCGGCGATCAGTTCTTCGAAAGATCCAACTTCCTTTGCTAATTTAAGGAAGATCCAGCTTCCTGGTGGCACCATCTGTCCTGGTGGCACCATCTGCCATTTTGCGAAGTATTACGGCCTTGTGCAGGAGGAAGGCCTTTCGTGTCCAGTTGGTTAGGCTTGGAAGTAGATAGGACCACTTGTATGCCTTTTGAGCAAATGATTCTGTTGTACGAAACACAACCTTGATGTAGTTGTATCAATGTACCTTCCCTTTTAAATCAATAAAAGTTCAGTTTCTGCTCATCTGATTTTTTTTTTTTTACTTCTCCTTCACTTGAATTAGGCCGGCGGAGCTAGACTTTATATGAAGTTAAAGACAATCCTTTCTGAATCAGGAACGAGCTTCCGGTGAAGCTAGCATGAATTTCCCGCGAAGTTCGGACTAGCGGAGCTAGGGCAGCTTTTTGGCGAAGTTATCGATACGTCGCGCTAAGTCAGCACTTGACTTGTGGCGGAGTTAGCCCTTAGTGGGGCTGAAATCAGCGCTTCTCGGGAAGGCGCTTTAGGCGCCGTTTCAAATTAATTTGAAATGACAGCCTGTGCTCTTTTCTGGTGTCGTTTCAGGTGATCATCGGCCTATAAAAGCTCGATCGGGCTGAGAGAGAGAGTCATCACTTCTCTTTGAATTTTCCAGAGCATTTGACTCTTCTTCTTCTTCCTTTTTCCTTTACTTGAGAATTTAAGAACCTCCACTGTTCTTCAATGGCTCCCAAGAGACGAGCAGGAAAAGAGGTTGCAACCTCTGCAACGGAGGGTCCTTCTCCTCCTCCGGTCATCGAACGACCAATCGCCGGTAGGGATTTTTCCCTTTTGATCAGAAATTACCATCTCTCTCTTAAAGTCAATTTCTGGTTGTCTTTAAATGAATCCAGGACGATCAATCATGATCTTGTGATTTTAGGGAGTTCAATTCCCTGAATTTTCTTTGATTTCTTGATCGGGAATCCAAGAACTGAAGAGTTTTTCTTTAAGCTTCCAAGCAAAGCTATCCCTAGGCGGTTCACATCCTGTTGAATGACAAGATGCGAAGTTGTCCTTTGAAATGTTAAGGACTTTAATGCCCCTGAAATAGTCTTTGGACCATAATATCCTTCTGACGAAGTTAGCCCTTGGGGCTTTGTTGCATTCTGTTGTTCGAGACTAAGCTTCTAGAGCGAAGCTAACACTTGAATATTTTCCGGCATCCTGCCTTCGTGTGGAATGCGGAGTTATGCTGCAGCTGCGAAGCTAAGTTTCGGGGCGAAGCTATCATCAGGCCAGCTTCGCTCGGAGAGCGAGGCTATGCCTTGTCAAATTTTGCTTTCTTGTTTTAGCCCTTGTTTGGCTGATGAACTAATCATAGTTTTTCTTTGTTCTTGTAGTGCACTACACTCCTGATCCTTTGAACAGTCTCTTCGGCACAGCTAGGGGGTTAGACGGCAATGTCAGCCTACAGTTGCAAGGGCAGGCTTCGCTTTTCAGCGAGCGGAGCTCTCCTGCTCGAGATACACTTATTTATGGTGGGGATCAAAGCACCATGAGGAGCATCTTAACAACTGTTCCCCTTGAAGATTCTGACCGAAGAATCTATCGAAAGCCCGGCTTCATGTTTGGAGACGCGGCGCCAGACCATGATCGCCAGCTGCTAGCCGGAGAGGGGCAGTGGATTTTCCAATTGGATGGCGAGAAGTTCTATCTTCCGTCTAACAAGCGGCATTTTCCCTTGTCTTTCTTCCAATGCGTGACGAAGGCTCGGAAGATGCAGTGGCAAGTGAGTCGAAGTACTGACTCCGTTCACGTAGGGAAATTGATACTTCCCTCACCCGGTTACACAAGGATGGGGCCTCCTCGCTGCATAATGGGTCTACACCCTGGGAATGTACTGCCAGACATCCCAATGGGAGAAAATCCTGTGGTGGCACGGACCTTTGGCAATCAATTCTTTAAAGTTCATGGGAACTACCCAGCCACCGATTTCAGGACCCCAGGGTGGATTCACCCTTCGAAGGCATGGTGGAGGGATTTGACTCTATATGTCCTTGCTCATTTCGAGGAGGATCTGGAGAGGCTGAATCTTTATGAGGCCGTCAGGGCGACCTGCTACGGCATTCAGATGAGCGTAGTGAATTTCTACGCCATCTTCGAGTTATACTGCCCGGCTACAGGGACTTTCTTCATCCCTGTTGGCGAACTGGGCATAGCTCTGCATGAGATGTGGGAAGTCTCTGCTCGGCCCTTGGGATCTTTCCCATACGAAGAATACTTCCCGTGTGAGGCAGAATTGGCACTTCTGGAGAAGCAGGAGCCCGCCTTGTTTGAGACCTACCGGGAGTTAATGTGCCACTTGTACATTTGCTCAAGTATGCATGGAAGCAATAAGGGAACTTCATGCAGCTTGAAGAGCTGGGGAGATTATTTGCTCCCCGATATGGAAAATACTCCTGAGGCGGCTCATTGTGGAGTTGCTGATGAAGACATCTTTCGCCGGATGCAAAAGCATTCTCAAGGGATCTGATTCTGGAAGAAGATGACGGCCCCTATGAAAAAGGCGATATTCTTCGGAGTTTCCACCATCAGGCTCGTCGGCCGACGTCCTGGAAGGCCCTACTGGCTGGTTTCTTGACGGTTTGGTTAAAGAGGTGTGTGGTGCCGTCTTCTTCGGGCGACGTCATTCATCCGACTGTCTTGCTGCCTGCCGTTCGTCTAGTCCATGGTCGTCCTCTGGGACTTTTTCCGGCCATGGTGTGTTGTATTCAGAGAGGCCTTCGTGCGTTGACGGAGGCTTTCTGTAGGCCACCAACGACGAAGCGGGGAAAAGGGACTGTTTTGCCCTGCGATGACCAAACCCCAGGATAGGTCTGCCGTATACTTATTTGATGGCGTGGTTTGCCCTTCACTGTCCCTCCTTGATCGAAGCTGGAGAGGACCCCCCAGAAGGTGTTCGAACAGCGCTTCTCCGCCGATTCGAGGGATGTTCATGGCTGAGAACTTACGTGGCTGCGGTCCGTAAGTTGCTGAATCGCTATGACGTCTATAGCCTTTTCCGCTGCTTCCCCTATATTCGGGATGCGGGCTATGGAGAGGAGTTCAAAGACGTGGGGGAAGGGCAAACGTCATTGAGCCGGGGAATTTTTGAGTGGCTGGTCAGCATTCGGCCCTCACATTTATTGTACAGAAGCGGGGACATCTGCTACTTGGAGCCTTATGTTCCAAGTCGGTTTGCCCGTCAGTTTGGATGTGACCAACTGTACATGGGCAACCCAAACATCAATCTGGCTTTCATGGGGAGCCTCATCGATGGAGCCCGTGCCTGGCGGTTCTTCATTGCAGGCTGTACCGACGCGCGGTTGTGCATGCCGCTAAGGACTCCGAACCTTCTGATGATCCTGGGATTCTGTCAGTGGTATGCAACCTCAAACTCCACACCCCTCGGATTCTCTGTTAATTCTTCTGGTGTGAAGTTAATTTCTCAGCGGCTGAAGCGGAAAGTCACTGAGAAGGGCGAGGGTAAAAGGGTTCGCGTCCCAGGCCTCGGGAGTTCATTGCCGTTGATGACAGTGAAGCCTCGGATGCAGGGAGTCCTCGCTTCGAAGCGGATACAGGTGCTGAGACTCCAGCAGCTGCTTCTGGCGTGGTGGGGACGGCCCCCATATAGAACATGCCGATGTTGAAGAAGTGGAGGAAGAAGATCCCGACGTCCACTTCAAACGATAGCGGGAGGGTGGATCTCGCAGGAAGCGGGTGGTGAAGAAGTCCCGTCGCCAAGCTCCTACAGTTGTTGTAGAGGGCGAACCATCTGCAGTGCTTCCTCCTCTTGCCCCATTAGCAACTGAATTGTCGGCTCCTAAACAGACTACTGGTGAAGCCGCTCCGGACCTGGGTAAGATCAGCTTCGCCCTTGTAATATATTTTTATGTGTTCCGCACAGCTCATTATTTGCTTTGTGATGCAGGAACTGAGGTGGTGAGAAGCCCGAGAGCTGAAGCTGTCGGAGAACAATGGGAGCATTATGATCCCTTGTTTACTTATAAGGAGGGCGATGAGGCTGGCTATTTCGCCGTCTCAGAAGGATCCGGAGGTGACGCGGCTGATGTCGGTCCTTCGGGCGCCGGGACTTTGAAAGGGAGTTCCGAAGCTTCTAGCTCCTTTGGGTGGACCACGGAGGGTTCGGCAAGCGAAGGCGGACCGGCCATTCGTGTTGACTCCGCCAAAGATTTTCCGATGGAACCCGTGGGGACTGATGCAGCGCCGTCAAGACGATTGAGGCGACATTATCTTTTGGTATTATTTTGACCTTTTAGCACTTGCTATTTGTTGTGCCTTGCCTAAACAAAGTCTTGTCGCAGGTGTTCCGCCTCTGGGTGCGTCGGCTTCAAGAGAGCCCACCCGTCTTCCTGAGGGATCCAGGGGTGAAGTAAGCACTTCGACCGCGGCGGATGCTGCTGAGTTGAATGTTTTGTATGGTGACCTGCCTTCTTATCAGCCTGAACCAGCCAGAGGAACAGAGATTGAGGGACGGTAGTCACGTAGGCAACCTTACTTCCAACTATATCAATGAGTGAGGTGCCATCAGTTTCACCAGCGCCATCTATCTTGCCAGGTGCGGAGCTGAGGGTGATTACCAATCCTACTTCCCCAACACTGGTGGTTGAACCCGCTCTTCCAGAAATAGTCACTAATCCGACCTCTGTTGTGGCTAGTGTACTAGTTTCAATGAGGACTCCGCCGAGATCACCGACGACCTCTCATGTTGCTGCAGCCAGTGCTTCTACTATTCCTTCCACAGTAATGTCAATAAAGCCGGTGGAATCTTCAGAGGCTGCCCGTCTGCCAGGAGTGATTGAGGCCGAGAATGAATTCGTGGCTGAGCTAGTCGATAGCTTTTATAAGGGCTTGAAGCGATCCATCAATTTGATTTTGAAAGGCTCGACTACCTCATTCTCTGCTCTAAAGGTAGTCCTCTTCCGAAGTATTGAAAGTATCCGGGACTTTGGAGGGGATAACCAGGCCGCCGCATTGGAACTTCTGGTGGACCAACTTGAGAGGGATGTAGACGAATGGCGTCGTCTTAGCCATTCAGACTTGGAGTCTTCAGTTAATGAGCAGCTTGCGCACCTTGTCGCTCAGATGCATGAAGCTCATCTTGCCGCTCAGAAAGCCGCTAAGGCCATTTCTTCTGACTTGAAGTCCTTGAAAACAAGGAAGGTAGAGCTCGGGGACGCCATATATGCTTCTAACAGTGCTCTTCTTGAAGCTGAAGATAAAATTGAAAAGGCCAAGGAGATGATCAGGAAGGCAAATCTTCTCTTATCCAAGGCTGAACCAGTGCGTCTTGAAGAGACTGCGCGGCTTGAGCAACTTAAGGCTCAGAGTGACGAACTCTCGCGGCAGGAGTCAGCTCAGAGGGCAACCTTGGTTGAGGTTGAAGCTCGCTTGGCCCAGACAGCGAGTTTTAATGAGGCTGAGCTAAGGTCGCAGGCGCTCGTCAGGGCTGCTGATGATAGGAAGACAAGGCTGGCCTTTCTTGAAGGATGGATCAAATCTTATGAAGCACCCTTATAGCTTGTAATATATGTGCCTTCATGTATCCCTGCTTTTTAGAATCAATAAAAGTAATTTTGTTTTGACTCCCCTTGTCGTATTTTCAACTTGTTTTATCTTTTGAATTGTCGCTTTCAAGTGCATTGCAGCCATTTGATTAAATAATCCTTACCGGACTGAATATGAGACTTGGCTATCTGTCGGTTCAGAGGTCGCAATGACGTAACCGGTTGAGAAGCCACCAAGCTCGAAAGTAGTCCTTGTCGGACTAAAAAAGTGAGACTTGGCTATCTGCCGGTTCAGAGGTCGCAATGACGTAACCAGTTGAGAAGCCGCCAAGCTCGAAGTAGTCTTTGATGGACTAAAAGGTGAGACTTGTCTTTTGTAAATGTCAACAAGCTCGAACGTAGTCCTTGACGGACTAAAACTTGTCTTTTGTAAATGTCAACAAGTTTGAGGGTAGTCCTTGACGGACTGAAAGGTGAGACTTGGCTATCTGCCGGTTCAGAGGTTACAATGACGTAACCGGTTGAGAAGCCACCAAGCTCGAAAGTGATACTTGTCTTTTGTAAATGTCAACAAGTATCGAAGGTAGTCCTTGACGGACTGAAACTTGTCGTTTGTAAATGTCAACAAGTTTGAGGGTAGTCCTTGACGGACTGAAAAGTGAGACTTGTCTTTTGTAAATGTCAACAAGCTCGAAGGTAGTCCTTGACGGACTGAAACTTGTCTTTTGTAAATGTCAACAAGTTTGAGGGTAGTCCTTGACGGACTGAAACTTGTCTTTTGTAAATGTCAACAAGTTTGAAGGTAGTCCTTGACGGACTGAAAGGTGAGACTTGGCTATCTGCCGGTTCAGAGGTCGCAATGACGTAACCGGTTGAGAAGCCACCAAGCTCGAAAGTGATACTTGTCTTTTGTAAATGTCAACAAGTATTGAAGGTAGTCCTTGACGGACTGAAACTTGTCTTTTGTAAATGTCAAGTAGTTTGAAGGTAGTCCTTGATGGACTGAAACTTGTCTTTTGTAAATGTCAACAAGTTTGAAGGTAGTCCTTGACGGACTAAAAGGTGAGACTTGGCCATCTGCCGGTTCAGAGGTCGCATGACGTAACCGGTTGAGAAGCCACCAAGTTCGAAAGTGATACTTGTCTTTTGTAAATGTCAACAAGTATCAAAGGTAGTCCTTAACGGACTGAAACTTGTCTTTTGTAAATGTCAACAAGTTTGAGGGTAGTCCTTGACGGACTAAACTTGTCTTTTGTAAATGTCAACAAGTTTGAAGGTAGTCCTTGATAGACTGAAAGGTGAGACTTGGCTATCTGCCGGTTCAGAGGTCGCAATGACGTAACCGGTTGAGAAGCCACCAAGCTCGAAAGTGATACTTTTCTTTTGTAAATGTCAACAAGTATCGAAGGTAGTCCTTGACGGACTAGAACTTGTCTTTTGTAAATGTCAACAAGTTTGAAGGTAGTCCTTGACGGACTGAAACTTGTCTTTTGTAAATGTCAACAAGTTTGAAGGTAGTCCTTGACGGACTGAAAGGTGAGACTTGGCCATCTGTCGGTTCAGAGGTCGCAATGACGTAACCGGTTAAGAAGCCACCAAGCTCGAAAGTGATACTTGTCTTTTGTAAATGTCAACAAGTATCGAAGGTAGTCCTTGACGGACTAAAACTTGTCTTTTGTAAATGTCAACAAGTTTGAGGGTAGTCCTTGACGGACTGAAACTTGTCTTTTGTAAATGTCAACAAGTTTGAAGGTAGTCCTTGACGGACTGAAAGGTGAGACTTGGCCATCTGCCAGTTCAGAGGTCGCAATGACGTAACCGGTTGAGAAGCCACCAAGCTCGAAAGTGATACTTGTCTTTTGTAAATGTCAACAAGTATCGAAGGTAGTCCTTGACGGACTGAAACTTGTCTTTTGTAAATGTCAACAAGTTTGAGGGTAGTCCTTGACGGACTGAAACTTGTCTTTTGTAAATGTCAACAAGTTTGACGGTAGTCCTTGACAGACTGAAAGGTGAGACTTGGCTATCTGCCGGTTCAGAGGTCGCAATGACGTAACCGGTTGAGAAGCCACCAAGCTCGAAAGTGATACTTGTCTTTTGTAAATGTCAACAAGTATCGAAGGTAGTCCTTGACGGACTGGAACTTGTCTTTTGTAAATGTCAACAAGTTTGAAGGTAGTCCTTGACGGACTGAAACTTGTCTTTTGTAAAATGTCAACAAGTTTGAAGGTAGTCCTTGACGGACTGAAAGGTGAGACTTGGCCATCTGCCGGTTCAGAGGTCGCAATGACGTAACCGGTTGAGAAGCCACCAAGCTTGAAAGTGATACTTGTCTTTTGTAAATGTCAACAAGTATCGAAGGTAGTCCTTGACGGACTGAAACTTTTCTTTTGTAAATGTCAACAAGTTTGAGGGTAGTCCTTGACGGACTGAAAGGTGAGACTTGTCTTTTGTAAATGTCAACAAGCTCGAAGGTAGTCCTTGATGGACTGGAACTTGTCTTTTGTAAATGTCAACAAGTTTGAGGGTAGTCCTTGACGGACTGAAACTTGTCTTTTTGTAAATGTCAACAAATTTGAAGGTAGTCCTTGACGGACTGAAAGGTGAGACTTGTCTTTTTTAAATGTCAACAAGCTCGAAGGTAGTCCTTGACGGACTGAAACTTGTCTTTTGTAAATGTCAACAAGTTTGAGGGTAGTCCTTAACGGACTGCAAGGTGAGACTTGTCTTTTGTAAATGTCAACAAGCTCGAAGGTAGTCCTTGACGGACTGAAACTTGTCTTTTGTAAATGTCAACAAGTTTGAGGGTAGTCCTTGACGGACTGAAACTTGTCTTTTGTAAATGTCAACAAGTTTGAAGGTAGTCCTTGACGGACTGAAAGGTGAGACTTGGCCATCTGCCGGTTCAGAGGTCGCAATGATGTAACCGGTTGAGAAACCACCAAGCTCGAAAGTGATACTTGTCTTTTGTAAATGTCAACAAGTATCGAACTGGTCGTCGGCTCGCCTGTCACTTGTCTTTTGTAAATGTCAACAAGTATAGAACTGTTCAGACCAGTCAGAATTTTGATGGGATTTGGAAAAAGACCTCGTTTTATTGCGAAAAACGAGGAGATCACTGTCATAGGTTTAATGTCAACGTAACAGCGAAATGGATAGAAAGATCTGTATATATGGTCTTACCATTCCATGGATGAGAATTGGTAAGTGATTTTGGAGAGGGAATCAAATGGGAACAGGTCCCTTAGGATTTTTAGCAAATCCCCAGCTGTCAACGGGTTTGACATGCCTTTACCAACTACCGTTTGAGTCAGGCTAGCCATGCTATTCCCCTCAGCATGATGAGTTGTCGAGGACTTATGTTGGGCTTAAAGGCCAACATTTTCCTTTATCCTTAACCGTTAAGGATGTTGAATCATTTGGTTAACGTATGTGTAACCTTGATTCTAATTTGAGACAACCAGTGTATGACCAGGTTCCTACTGGTTTATGGTTGTATGATCCCATTTGGAGGAAGAGAGAGGCTCTCTTTGCGTGTACCTTAGATATGAAGGTCTTGATCAGAGGTGTAATGTGAACTTGATCATGAGAAGGATCCTTAATCAAGGATAATACTTCTTTAAGAACTTTCCATTGATCGGCATCATGAGTAAATCGCCATCTGAAGTCATAAGGCGGTATGCTCCGTTTGAATAGACTGTTTCTATTACAAACGGTCCTTCCCATTTAGGCTGAAACTTGCCTTTGGTCTTGCACGTCATAATCATCGGTCGTCTGACGGCTAAAACCAATATCCCTTCTGGAAGATTCTCTGTTTGACCTTCTTATTGAAGGCTTTTGAGATTCGAGTGATACAACTCGATGTGCTGCTGAGCTTGTAGTCGCTTCTCATCTAGGGCTTCGAGCTCTTGAAGACGCAACCGATCATTATTTTCTGATGTGATTTTAGTTGTCAGAGCCACTCGTAATGACGGCATCTGGATTTCCAATAGAATGACTGCTTCACACCCGTACACCAGGGGAAAAGGCGTATTGCATGTAGGGGTCCGAACCGTGGTTCGGTGGCCCAAAGACATTCACCAAGCTTTTCGTCCCAATCTCGCTTATTCGAGGAGACGAACTTCTTGAGTAACTTGATGATTATTTTGTTGAATGCTTCCGCCAAGCCATTAGCGGCGGGATTATAGGCAGTTGAAGCCACATTCTGAATTCGGTATTTATCGCAGAACCGATAGAATACCTGACTTATGAATTGGGGACCGTTATCATGGATGATCCGCCTAGGGACAACAAATCGATGGATGACATGGTGTTTGATGAAATTCACCATGTTAGAAGTTTTGACTTCTACCAGTGGTATGGCTTCTGCCCACTTTGAAAAGTAATCGGTTATTACCAGGATAAACCAGTGACCTCTTGTTGAAGAGGGGCTGATTGGCCCTACGACATCGATTCCCCATGCTTCAAATGGCCATGAAGCAACTGTTGGCCCAAAGGCCTTCCACTCTAGTTTTGATGATGATTAACTCATGTAGTTATGTGTACTAATTATCTTGTGATGTTTAAGTTTCAGATCATTAATCAAGATATTAGTTGGTGAAAGCTTCCACACATCTTTCACATGTTGATTCAAGAGCCCGAGCGTCAAAGATCATATATAGCACTTGCTCGGTGGATCAAAGAGTTTTGGATCGAGTCAGCTTGGAGATTGCGCTCTACAAGAAGACTTAGGTATCCTAGTTTAGTTTTGTATTTAGATCCAATTGTAAAGATTAGAATAGTATGATAAGCTCAAGTTCACAACACACACGTTTCTTGTTTTGGTTTTCGGTTTTTGGTTTAACCGATCTTGGTTGCATGAATAGATATTATATCAAAACAAGTTTACATGGTTTAATGTATATTAGATTTGTTCTATATACATGCATGCTTCAACTCTTAGACAAACTTACTTTGATATACCTATTTCATGTGTTTTAGGTTTTGTGTTTTAACAAAACTTATTTTTGGTATTAAAGACAAAAACTATGATATATATATGTTTCATGTATATTGGATTTCTATCATATGCATCATGCTTCAAAGTGTTTAAATATCATGTTTTTGTATTTGGAAGAGTTTTGACAAAATGTATTTTCTATTCAAAATCCAAGTTTTAGAAAATACAGTTTTTGGTTTTTGGTAAAAATGATTAGACACAAAAATAGTTCATATTGATTGATATTTGAGCTAAACTTTTTACCACATGTTTATGTATCAATGCAAAATGATAAAACTATTTTTGGTGATTTTTTAGGAGTGTTAAAAGATTTTTAACAATATTTTTAAACTGTTTTTCTGACCTGTTTTTCTGTTCCAGGCTTCACCAGTCGACTTGTCAAATGAGCAAGTCGACTTGGCATGAAGTCGGTCGACCGGGTCGGTCGACCGACGTGCACAAATCTGTGCACGTTTGGCAGACAGGGACGGTCGACCGTCTGGGTCGACCGGGATGAGAGCAGAGCTCTCTGTTTGTTTGGGTCGACCGGGGCGGTCGACCGGTAGCTGCCAACGGGCAAAAATTGACCGTTGGACGGTCGACCGGACCGGTCGACCGGCAGGGTTATTTTGGCAAAATCTGCTGCCAACGGCTAGTTTCCAGATTTGCCTATAAATACCCCATTTGTGAGAGTTTTTCTCTAAGAATTTTTGTGCGAATTTTTCCCTACTCTCTGGTGTTTTCACAGCAATCAAAAGAAGTTTTTGGACTTGATTTGAACAACATATTTGGTGTTTTTGCTAGGGTTTGGAAATTCAAAGAAAAGGGTTTTTGGGAAAAGATTTAGCTTGAACTTTCTCATCTTGTTTTCTATTATTTCCCAAGGATTTTCTTTGTGATTTTGATTTCCATCCCATTGGTTTTCTTCACACTTGAGCTACATCTACTATCTCATTCTATAGGATATTTGTGTGGGAGAAGAGATTGTTTGTGGTTGATTGTAGAACCACCAAGTTGTAAACCCTCTATTTACTTTGCTTTGTACTTTTCCCTCTTGGGTTGAGGAGGGTGTTTTGCAAGTGGTTTGTATCCCTCAAGTTGTGAGGTGATCCTTACTTGGCTTAGTGCTAATCCCTCAAGTTGTGAGGTGATTGTTTTGTTGGATTGGAGCTTGCCTCAAGGAGGAGGTTGTGGTTGTAAAGAGAGGAGTTGGGTACTCCTTGTGAGAGTTCTTTGTGAACTTGCTAGTGGATTAGAAATCCTTCGTGTGTCGAAGGCGGGGATGTAGAGCTGGGTGCTCGAACCTCGAAACATATCTTGTTGTTTGCGCTTGATCCATTGACTCTCTCTATCTCTCTCTTTACTTTGTGCCTTGCAATTATTCATATTGTGCATTCATATTTGCTTGGCTTGGTTGTGTGTGCATCATTTGTTGATCACACTTGAGTGTATTCATTAAGTTTTAAATTCCGCATTTAGTTCATAGATTAGCCATATCACCTATTCACCCCCCTCTAGGTGACTTTTCAATTGGTATCAGAGCCTACGCTCCTGATATTTAGGTTTAACCACCTAGGAGTGAGATCTTGGTTTGCTAATCTTCATTTGCATTGTTCATTTGCACTCATTTAGTTTGCTCTCATGGATAGCCCTCCTATGTTTGACCATATTAGACTTGATGTTTGGAAGGCCAATATGAGTAGACATTTAAAAAGCCTAGGACATCTAGTTTATCAAGCCTCTACTCAAGAATCATTCCCTAATAGTAGCAAGCATAAAAAGGCTAATGCATTAGCACTTAGAGCACTTAGAGCATCTCTTGGTGAACATCTTTTACCGATTTTTGATCGTTATGACTCGGCTTTTGCAGTTTGGAGCTTATTGACATCTCCCGAGCTTCCAAGGATTATCAACAAGATGAGGAGATCTAAGAGAGAAAAGTCCGAAGAGCATTGCTTCATGGTCCAAGGAATAACTCCCTTGAGGTACAATCGGACACTCAATTAAATGATAGCTCTAGTTCCTATTGCCATGGTTGTTTTGAAGTTCAAACTTTAAATTTGGAACTTGCTCAAAAGCTTGAAAATTTCTTGGAAAAACACAATCTTTTAAAAGAGGACAACCTTGTTTTGAAAAATGAATTAAAAGATTTGTGTTCTAACTTTGAGTTGATTTTGCAAGAAAAGGAAGAGATTGCAAGTGAACGTGACTCACTTAAATCTCAACTTGAACTTGCTTTAAAGGAAAATGAATTTTTGAAAAGCAAAGATGATTGTGATGATGTTGTGAAGCACAATGAGATTTTATCTTCAAAATTGGATTTTACTTTTAAAGATAACCTTATCTTGAAAAATAAAATTGATTCAATTACAAAAGAGTTGGATTTGGTTTTAAAGAAAAATGAATCTTTGAAAATTGAAATTGATTCTCATGTGTGCCATGCTAGTATAGCTTCTTCTTCTTCTTGCACACCTATTGCATGCTCCACTTTGTCTTCCACTATTGAAAGTGATATAAATGTTTTGAAGAAAAGTGTTGAATGTTTGGGCTTCACTTTGAGCCAATGTGCCATGAACCACACTCGTTTGGAATCCTTGGTTCGTAAGAAACAAGTTCCATCTTTGCATGCACACTCTACACGGCATACACATGCTTTCCACGGACACAACCATAACACGTATGCTCATGTGTACACATGTACACATTGTGGTCGAAAAGGCCATCTTGCTAGATTTTGTTATGATCGTATTTATCATGAAAATTTAGCAACTAATCTTGTTTGGGTTAGAAAAGAAACTAACCCCTATGGACCCAAAAGAAAATGGGTACCAAAAACCACCTCCTTGATTTTTGATGTAGGTGGGAGCTCTCGCATCACGTGAGAGTCTTGGTGCCTTGAGGTGGATGCGTTCTAAGCTTAAAAGAGAACCATTTGGATGCTTCACTCTCAAGGAGATTTGGTGGGAGGACCACCGTGGTTTGGAGAACTAGAGATGCACCTTCATCGGTTTTGGTATCATTCTCTAACTCCCATTTTACATGCTTTTTCATGTTCATTAATTCATAGCATGTCTTGTTTTATTATTCATTATGCTTATGTCATGTTGATTAGATTAGTGTTATACATGTTTAGTTACTTGAGACACCCATGTTTTATATGGATCTTATCTTTGTGTTCTCACCTTGTTTAGTACTATCATGTATGCCCTAGATCTAATGTACATGCATATACATAATGATCATATGGATGTTTATGATGTTTTGTTTTGATGACTCATGTTTTGTTTAGCATGTTGAATGCCATGTTTATTAGACCCTTGACAAGCATGTATAGCTTTTGAGATCACCCATGATTAGTATGGACCCATATTTTGTGTTCTCTTTATGTTTTAGCTATCATGTTAATCATGGATCTAATGCACATGTCTTTATCATGCTAATCATATGGTTGACTATAACTTTTCGTTTTTAATAATTCATGTTCATGTTGATTGTTGACCCGTTTTATGCTTCATGTTTTGACTACTTGCTTGAATGATAGTTTTCATTAAGACTAGGATTTATACTTATACAACTAGTGAGCTACAAATAGACCTTTATATATGTTTGTGCTTGAACGCTCATTTGTATTCACTTGATGTACTAGTATAGTCTAGTTTTAATGATTCTTGCATTTGACTTGTATTCATCATTTTACATATTTTTAACTTCATGTATATGTCCATCTTGTCCAAACTATCATTTATACATATACATCCTTGAGCCACGTGCCTTCATGCATATACTTTTGTGGACTCATTGTGTTTAGGATATGTATGTATACTTTAGTTTGTACATGACATACATATTCCTTGAAGTTTAAATCGTTTGGATCAATTTCATGTTTGCTAGGTGATTTCACATTTATGTTGAATTTCATGTCTTTAAGATGATTTCAATTGGTGATTTCTCATCCTAGATGAATTTCATGTTTTCAATATTGAGCTTGATTGTTCATTTTCATGTTGATATGTTTCTCACAACACTTGTACACTCACCTTATTTAATGTTTTCTCATGACTTAGTTTTCATGAGTACAAATTGTGCTATATAGATTTTGAGTGTTTTAGTGCCATGTGGTTTACATGTGTCTTCATGAAAAACAATTTTTTTGAAGGATCTCATACTAGTTGATTCATATAACTAGTTGTGATATTCTTCCTTGGTAGTAGTTTTCAAACATACTATTTTTGTAAACCTATTTTTGAAAACCCCTACCATCAAAGGGTGGTTGGATGGGAGTTCATGCTCATGTATGCTTTATAGTGAAAATCATAGTAAACTTGAACATGAAATGGGTGGTAGGTAATATGAGATATACACTTGACCTTATTGTTGTTTCAATTGGTATCATTGAATTCTTTCAATTGGTATCAATCCTAACATTTCTTGTATACTCATATATTTTCGTATATGTATGCTTGCATTTCAAAGAATATCAATTTCAATTGATATCTAATTTTCATACATATATATATGTTTTAGTTGTGCTTACTATATCCCTATATCCTTAAGCACAAATCTTGTTTATGATGATAAGCTTGAGCTTCAACTTTGTTTCAATTGATTTAGTTTTCAATTGGTATCTTAATTCAAGCCTTATCATAGTTTTTATTGGTATTTCATAAAGGGGGAGAAAATCTTATATTTCATCTTTCAATTGGTTTTTAGTATTCCACTCCCTTGCTTTATGATAGAAATTAATAATTTCAATTGGGAATAGTTTCAATTGTTATCAAAATCAAATTGTTTATATGTTTAAATCAACTTTGGTATTAAAGATCTATGTTTAATTTCAATTAGTATCAACATTTGTGTTTAGAAATTCAAAATTTGTTATGTTTAATTTCATTGATATCAAGATTGTTTATTTACAATTGGTATGTTGTTTGTTTACTTATCAATTGGTCTCAAGATTTTTGTTTTTCAATTGGTATAGTTTCACTTTTAAATTGGTATCAATATGCACTTCCTTGACACATTTTTTAATTGGTATCATATTTGAGTTTAGACCAAAAGGGGGAGAGCATCCCTTGATTGATTTCTTGTTTTATAAAAGGAATATGTTCTCATTAGTTTTGTAAATAAGGAGGAGAAGAATTTCTTTTAAATTGGTTTGTTTTGTTTTTAACCCCTTTGTTGATGATTGACAAAAAGGGGAGAAGAATTTGAGTTTATATGCATGTTTGTATGCATGTTTTATGTTTTATGTGTTTTTATATTAAGTTCAATTGGTATCCAAAGCATTATTTAAAGAACATGTTTAGTTTTGGTATCAAGAGCTTGTAAAAGAGATCATGAGTTTTGTTTTGCATATATTGTGTTTAATTGGTATCTAGAGCATGTTTATTTGTTTAGTTTAATTGGTATCAAGAGCATGTTTATTTGTTTTTGCTAATTGGTATCTAGAACATGTTTATTTGTTTTATAATTTCATTGGTATCTAGAGCCATTTATTAGTTGTTTATCCTATGCATGAGTTAAGGGGGAGCTTCTTTGAAGCTTAACTTTAATCGATGCATATATAACTCCATGAGTTTTGTCATCATCAAAAAGGGGGAGATTGTTGGCCCAAAGGCCTTCCACTCTAGTTTTGATGATGATTAACTCATGTAGTTATGTGTACTAATTATCTTGTGATGTTTAAGTTTCAGATCATTAATCAAGATATTAGTTGGTGAAAGCTTCCACACATCTTTCACATGTTGATTCAAGAGCCCGAGCGTCAAAGATCATATATAGCACTTGCTCGGTGGATCAAAGAGTTTTGGATCGAGTCAGCTTGGAGATTGCGCTCTAAAAGAAGACTTAGGTATCCTAGTTTAGTTTTGTGTTTAGATCCAAATTGTAAAGATTAGAATAGTATGATAAGCTCAAGTTCACAACACACACGTTTCATGTTTTGGTTTTCGGTTTTGGTTTAACCGATCTTGGTTTGCATGAATAGATATTATATCAAAACAAGTTTACATGGTTTAATGTATATTAGATTTGTTCTATATACATGCATGCTTCAACTCTTAGACAAACTTACTTTGATATACCTATTTCATGTGTTTTAGGTTTAGTGTTTTAACAAAACTTATTTTTGGTATTAAAGACAAAAACTATGATATATATATGTTTCATGTATATTGGATTTCTATCCATATGCATCATGCTTCAAAGTGTTTAAATATCATGTTTTTGTATTTGGAAGAGTTTTGGACAAAATGTATTTTCTATTCAAAATCCAAGTTTTAGAAAATACAGTTTTTGGTTTTTGGTAAAAATGATTAGACACAAAAATAGTTCATATTGATTGATATTTGAGCTAAACTTTTTACCACATGTTTATGTATCAATGCAAAATGATAAAACTATTTTTGGTGATTTTTTTAGGAGTGTTAAAAGATTTTTAACAATATTTTTAAACTGTTTTTCTGACCTGTTTTTCTGTTCCAGGCTTCACCAGTCGACTTGTCAAATGAGCAAGTCGACTTGGCCGGTCGACCGACGTGCACAAATCTGTGCACGTTTGGCAGACAGGGACGGTCGACCGTCCGGGTCGACCGGGATGAGAGCAGAGCTCTCTGTTTGTTTGGGTCGACCGGGGCGGTCGACCGGTAGCTGCCAACGGGCAAAAATTGACCGTTGGACGGTCGACCGGCAGGGTTATTTTGGCAAAATCTGCTGCCAACGGCTAGTTTCCAGATTTGCCTATAAATACCCCATTTGTGAGAGTTTTTCTCTAAGAATTTTTGTGCGAATTTTTCCCTACTCTCTGGTGTTTTCACAGCAATCAAAAGAAGTTTTTGGACTTGATTTGAACAACATATTTGGTGTTTTTGCTAGGGTTTGGAAATTCAAAGAAAAGGGTTTTTGGGAAAAGATTTAGCTTAAACTTTCTCATCTTGTTTTCTATTATTTCCCAAGGATTTTCTTTGTGATTTTGATTTCCATCCCATTGGTTTTCTCCACACTTGAGCTACATCTACTATCTCATTCTATAGGATATTTGTGTGGGAGAAGAGATTGTTTGTGGTTGATTGTAGAACCACCAAGTTGTAAACCCTCTATTTACTTTGCTTTGTACTTTTCCCTCTTGGGTTGAGGAGGGTGTTTTGCAAGTGGTTTGTATCCCTCAAGTTGTGAGGTGATCCTTGCTTGGCTTAGTGCTAATCCCTCAAGTTGTGAGGTGATTGTTTTGTTGGATTGGAGCTTGCCTCAAGGAGGAGGTTGTGGTTGTAAAGAGAGGAGTTGGGTACTCCTTGTGAGAGTTCTTTGTGGACTTGCTAGTGGATTAGAAATCCTTCGTGTGTCGAAGGCGGGGATGTAGAGCTGGGTGCTCGAACCTCGAAACATATCTTGTTGTTTGCGCTTGATCCATTGACTCTCTCTCTATCTCTCTCTTTATTTTGTGCCTTGCAATTATTCATATTGTGCATTCATATTTGCTTGGCTTGGTTGTGTGTGCATCATTTGTTGATCACACTTGAGTGTATTACATTAAGTTTTAAATTCCGCATTTAGTTCATAGATTAGCCATATCACCTATTTACCCCCCCTCTAGGTGACTTTTCAGCAACAGTTGGGTGGAGCAACTCCGGGGGCTGGTGTATGAAATCCGCATGAATTTGGCAGGCTTTGCACCTCCGTGCGAACTGGATGGCATCGGCTATCATGGTTGGCCAATAGTATCCAAGCCTATGCAATCTGTCTTTGAGTTTTGGACCTGGCTGATGAGCTCCGCAAATGCCGTCGTGTGCTTCTTTAAGCAC
This sequence comes from Agave tequilana, assembly GCA_038442645.1. NCBI lineage: Eukaryota > Viridiplantae > Streptophyta > Magnoliopsida > Asparagales > Asparagaceae > Agave > Agave tequilana. Next base: position 82,375 of record JAVJIF010011432.1, read on the forward strand.
TTCCTGTGCCTCTGAATTGGAAAGGCAACGGAGGAGAACACCGTCATATGAACGACGGTAAAGTGTCTTCAGGGTTGGATCGTAGTAAAAATGAAGAGACCTTCGTCTGATAGATGTCGCTTCTTTAAGATCGTCCGCAGCAGACCATGTAAGGCATAGTCGATGAGAGGAAATTGCCAATCTCTCGGCTCAAGATCCGTCGAGACATTATAGGCTTCTCGGGTTTTTAACATATGCTTAGAGCATACAAGGTGTCGAGTTGCCACTGTGAGGTGATACTCGGTGTCGACTGGCAGGGCTAGTGTTGTTGCTAATGCAGCAAGAGCGTCCGCCTTGGTATTCTGAGATCGAGACACATGCCCGATGTAGAAACCTTCAAAGAGATTAGCCAATTCGATGACCATGTGATAATAAGGCACCAAGTCTTCGTGACGGACCTCATATTCGCCTTTAACCTGATCGATAATCAGTTTTGAATCGCCGTAAGCTTCGAGGTAGCGTATCCCCATTCCGTGGGCGAGCTGAAGACCAATGAGCAGAGCATTATATTCCGCTATGTTGTTGGAGCATGATTCTGTTACAGAAAATGCTCTAGGAAGGACATGATTCTGTGGAGAGATAAACACAACCCCCACGCCGGCGATGATCCTGCCCTAGGACCTATTCGTGATGCTCCATCGAAGAACATCTGCCAAACTTCATCCTCTGAAGTTACATTGGACTCAAAGACTTCATCCGGAATATCTTCGTGAAGTTTTGAGTTTTCTGGGACTGGATGAGCAGCCAAGAACTCCGCAAGGGCCTGGCCTTTAACCGCCTTTTGAGGGATAAAGATCATGTCGTATTGAGACAAAAGAAGCGCCCATTTACCCAATCTTGAATTCAGTGATCCTGGCTTCATCATGAGAAGACGCAAAGGATTCACTCTGGAGATGACATGTATGGTTTGGCCAACCAAATAATGTCGTGTCTTCTGAACGGTAAAGACAAGAGCTAAGCACTCCTTCTCGATAGGATTATAGCGAGATTTCGCCCCTATCAGAGTCCTGCTCAGATAATAAATGGCCTGTTTGTGACCATGGTCGTCCTTCTGAGCGAGGAGGTCACCAAGAGAATGGTCCATAGCTTTTACATAAAGCAAGAATGGTTTTCCTGCTGTGGGAGCTACTAAGACTGGAGGTTTTGTGAGATATCTCTTGATGTCTTCATAAGCTTCCTGACAAGCTTGATCCCATATGAAGTAAGCACCCTTTTTCATGAGTCGGGTGAACGGTTCACAGCGGCCTGAGAGATTTGCGATGAATCTTCTAATATAAGTCAGTCTGCCTTGCAAGCCTCTAAGCTCTTTGAGATTCCTCGGTGGATGCATGCTCTGAATGGCTTTGACCTTGTCTGGGTCAAGATGAATTCCTTTTGATGCAACGATAAACCCAAGGAACTTGCCACTCGAAACTCCCAAGAAGGATTTTGTCGGATTCATTTTCAGTTGATGAGATCGCATTATGTCGAACATCGTTCTCAAGTCACGAGATGGTCATCCTTGTTGCGGCTTTTGACAGCAATGTCGTCGACATAGCATTCTACCGTTTTTCGGAGATGATCGCGGAAGATTGTACTCATTACCTGCTGATAGGTTGCTCCGGCGTTCTTCAGTCCGAAGGGCATCACAGTGTAGCAGTATACCCCCAAGGGTGTTCGGAACGAAGTATGCTTCTCGTCGTCGGGGTACATTTTGATCTGATTGTACCCTGAAAAACCATCCATAAAAGACATTCTTTCGAATCCACATGTATTGTCAATCATGACATCGGTGATGGGCAGTGGGAATTCGTCTTTAGGACAAGCTGTATTGAGATCACGGTAGTCGATGCAGATCCGTATCTTCCCGTTCTTCTTGAGGACGGGGACAATATTAGCAACCCAATCTGGATGCTGTTCCTCCCGTATGAAGCCACATGCAATGAGCTTATGGACTTCGGCTTCAATAGCCTCCATAATGTTCGGGCGGAATCGACGTTGCTGTTGCTTGACTGCCTTGGCGTCGGGTTTGATATTCAGACGATGCATGGCTACTTGTGGATCAAGTCCGGGCATGTCTTCGTAGTTCCATGCGAAGACGTCTATATACTCCTTCACGAGTATTATCAATTCTTCCTTTTCTGTAAGTGATAAGCTTTCACTTATAAAGATGGGTTGGTGATCTTGACTACCCAAGTTGACCTGCATCACCCTGTCTTCGGTAGGTGATTCGCGCAGTTCGAATCGCTTTTCCCATTGGAGATCTAATTGCTGAGCTCATGGTTCTCCATCAGTAGCTTCTGCTGGCTCCAATTGACTGCTTGAAGTCATATTAACAGTGAGATTCTCGAACATCACTACCACGCTGACATCTGAGTCCCACTCGGAAGAAGAGGCGGAATATGATGGATTGGTTCGTCGTCTTTGCATTGAACCGTTGCTGGCGATGTGGGTATAACGTATCCCAACCCCCTGCGTGTATTATCATAGTAGTTTGCAGGTTTCCCTTTTGGCACAAAGTTACGCAACAAACTACGCCTTCCTTTTCCGAAATTCAGGCCTTCCCCATGCTTTAGGTTGTACCCCATTTTCTTCTTAATATGGCGCGCTGGTCGTGTGTAATGGAAGAATTGTGGGGTGTCCGAGTCTGAACTTGAACCTGTGGCTGTGGACCCTCGTGGTTGGGTTCTACCGAAAATTATCGGTGATTGACCTTCTTTGGATGGAGGGATCATTAAAGCAGCCCCTTCTATAGATTCCACGGGTGTACTAGATGCACTCGGTCTATGTAAAGGCATGTGCAGAGAGCTGTCGATGATGGATTCAAACAACCCAACACTCGCAGGATAATTAAAAGAAATATTATCATTAATTACCCATTCACCCTCATCTTCAGAAGGAGTGTTACATTGGGGGTTATTAAGACATGCTATAATTGGTTCGCCAATCAAAATGGCTGGCATGTTAGCTTCAGATTCTGAATCTGCTTCATTACCACTATCATCATCATCTGGCAATGGTTAATTGGATGCTTCACCGGTCTCTTGATACAGGAGAGCGTCAGTGAAGTAATTTTCCACCCCTTTGAATGGTTGCTTCTCAGCGAAGACAGTTCGTACTGTCGCATCGTCTTCGACATATTTGAAGCACTGGTGCAGCGTGGAGGGAACGATCCAGTTGGCGTGAATCCACGGTCGTCCTAGCAACAAGTTGTATATTGAAGAACACCTAGAGGGGGGGTGAATATGTGTAAATGCTAATCTAGAACTAAATGCAAAACTAAGTGCTCTAAATGCGGAAGCTTAAAACTATTCTTGCAATCACACTTAATACAATCAACAAGTGTAGCCGAATTTCCCGTGAAGGGCTCTGGACTAACTCCTCTTGATTCCCCTTGAATGGGTTGAGGTGCTATGTGAAGCTCTTGTTGATTAAGTACAAGTGAGGCACACACAAACAACCAAGCATATACAAGATATAGCAATATGAATTATGCAAGGTACAACACAAGCAATGTATATGATATGAATGTAATGAATGATGCTTTACACAAATGTAAAGAGAGAGAGAGAGAGAGTTAGAGATAATGGATCAAGCGCAAAGGCCAAGATATGTTTCGAGGTTCGAGCCCCTAGCTCTACATCCCCGCCTACACCACCGTGTAGGATTTCCAATCCACTATCTCCCACCGAGGGAACCTCTACCGAAGAGGATTTGTTACAACTATGGAGTACCGAACTCCTCTCTCAAACAACCACCTCACAACCGAGGGGTAGGCCCGTAGCCAATACAACAACCAACACCTCTACCGAAGAGGGTTTACAACCAAACACCAATACCACTCCGATCAACCTCTACCAAAGAGGGATACAACAAAAGCAAGGAGGGTTTACAACTTGGAGGCTTAACCTCAAACACTTCTCTTTTTCTCTCTTTTCCACAAAACAAGATCCTAAATAGATTAGGATAGTATGATAGCTCAAGTGTGGAAAACTAGGTGTTTTTGGAAACAAGCAACAAAGAAAAACTACTTGGGAAATCTCTTGTATATGATAGAAATAGAAGATCAAATCAATATCCCAAAAACCTAGTTTTCTTTAATTTTCCAAAAACCCAAAACAATAAAGATGAGAAGATTAAAGCCCAAAAACTCTTTTTAAAACTTGCTTTAAACTCAGGAAAACTGGGAATTTTTCTCTCTTGAAAACCTTGGCCAAAAACCCAAAGAGATGGGTTTTTATAGGCCCATCAGAAAACTAGCCGTTAGGCTGATGTGGCAGCCTGACAGGCTGACGGTCGACCGGCCCGGTCGACCGCCAACGGTCAGAAATGTGACCGTTGGGCAACCACGGTCGACCGGCCCGATCGACCCAAACAAACAGAGAGCACTGCTCTCAACCCGATCGACCCGGACGGTCGACCGTCCCAGTGTCTCCAAACGTGCACAGATTTGTGCACGTCGGTCGACCGTCCCGGTCGACCGACTTCAGCCAAGTCGACTAGGTCAGTTGACTTAGTCGACTGATTGAAGCCTGGAACAGAAATCTGGGAAAGAAAAACAGTTTAAAAATATTTGGAAAAATCTTTTAAGTCTTCTAAAAATCCACAAAACTTGTTTTAACATTTTATATTAAAACACAAACTTGTGATAAAAATTTCAAGACATATATCAATCATATCAATTCATTTTTGAGTCTTGTAAATTTTATCAAAAATAAAACTTGTATTTTTGTCAAACTTGATTTTTCCAAAACATGAATAGGATAGTCAAAATAAGTTTGTCTAGCAACTTTAAAGCATGTATGTATATCTAGAACATATCTAATATACATAGAAATGAAGTAAACTTGTTTTGATCTACTATTCATGAAAACCAAAAACCAAATCATGAAACGTGTGTGTATTGTGCACTTGAGCATATCAACTATACTAAGCTTTACAAATGGATCTAAAACACACTATCTAAACTATGGATACCTAAGTCTTCTTGATGATCTTCATCTTCAAGTTGACTTGCTCCAAAACTCCATCCATGGGCTAGGCAATGTATGAACTTGAAGCTTAAGCCCTGGAATCATCATGAAAAGCTTCTAAACTCCTTGTGAAGCTAATCACCAACTAATATCTTGGTTAATGATCTGAAACTTAAACAACACAAGATTATTAGTAAACATAACAACATGAGTTAATCATCATCAAAACTAGGGTGGAAGGCCTTTGGGCCAACAATCTCCCCCTTTTTGATGATGACAAAACTCATGGAGTTATATATGCATGGATTAAAGTTAAGCTTCAAAGAAGCTCCCCCTTAACTCATGCATAAACAAATAGACATAATAATATGCAATGAATGCTCTTAATCATGAAACATGCATAGATATGCATAAACAATAAAGGTTCTAGATACCAATGAAATGTTCAAAACAGAACATGCTCTAGATACCAATTAACAATAAACTATATTAAACTTAATATATGCAAAAACATAAATATGCATATATAAAACACAAAAACTCAAAATCTTTCTCCCCCTTTTTGTCAATCATCAACAAAGGGGTAAACATTCAAAACCATAAATAAAATGAGGGGTAAAAATCTTTCTCCCCCTTTTTGTCAATCAAAACAATACAAACAATGTTCTCCCCCTTTTTGTCTAAAACAAAAACAAAGTCAATAAGGGGTGACAATCAATTTGGATATCAATTGAAAATATGTCAATGAAGCATCTTGATACCAAATGAAAATAAACAAAGATCAATAAATGTTATATGCTATATACATTCATGAAGAGGAAGACGCTAAGTTAGCTTCCCTACACATATGCATTACATGAAGGAGGGATGTTAAGCCCTAATTCACATAACACACATTATGTAATGAATAAGAGGAGATGTGAAGCTCCCCCTACACACGTGTACCACATAAAGAAGAGATGTTAAGCTCTTCAATATACAATACACTCAACATGAATCTATATGTAGAAGAGATGTTAAGCTCTCCTTGCATATAGTCAATACAAATCAAAACTTTTGTATTTTACTTTAAACTAAATTTTTAGATACCAAATTAAAACACAAGACATCTTGATATCAAAAGATAGTATTTTTCTTTTTAAGTATATGATATCAAATGAAATGACTATTTTCTATCATAAAGTAAGGGAGTGGAAATACAAATACCAATTGAAATATGAAAATCGAATTTTCTCCCCCCTTTATGAAATACAAACAAAACATATGCATAGGCTTGAAATAAGATACCAATTGAAAACTAAATCAATTGAAATGAAGTTGAAGTTCAAGCTCTAGCATAAACAACTATTTGTGCTCTAAGATATAGGAATATAGTAGGCACAAATAAAACAAGTATATGTGTATGAAATAGAATGAGTACCAATCACCAATAGATGATACCAATTGAAAATATACATACACAATAAACATATGAGTATACAAAAGAATCAAATTGATACCATTGAAAGAGTTCAATGATACCATTTGACATAACAATAAATAGCATGTGTATACCTCATAACACAACGAAGAAAACGAACTAGTTAAAATGAAAAATTTTGTTAACTAGTACGAAATCCTTCAAGCAAGGAATAAACTAAAATTAATTTTCATAAAACTCATGTAAATCACATAGCACTTAAAAACACTCAATATTCAATAAAGTCCATACATGCTCATGAAAACATACTCATGAGAAATATTTTAAAATATGATGAGTGTACAAGTAATGTGTGACATGGCATTATGAAATTTCCAATTAAACTCAATTATTCCTTAAACAATGAAAACATGAAAACATAAAAATCATCTAAACTATTTAATCTTCAAGGCATATGTATGTCTAATACAAACTAAAGTATACATACATATCCAAAACTCAACGAGTCCACAAAATATATGCATTAAGGCACGTGGCTCAAAAGGATAGACATGTATATCTAATAGTTTGGACAAGATAGACATATACATGAAGTTAAACAATTAAACACAAAATCAAGAAAAAACTAAATCTTCACCAAAACAAATTTCATTTCAAGGTATATGTATGAATTGTCAACACAATAAGTATACATACATATCCCTAAACACAATTGAGTCCATATATAGATTTGCATGAAGGGCAAATGACTCAAGGGGTATACATGTATATCTTAAAGTTTGGCAATACCAACATATACATGAAGTGAAAACTCATAAAACAAGTTCAAAAATGTGAATATAAGTCTAAAATGTATGGATCATCAAACTAGACTATACTAGCACATCTAATGGGTTCAAATAAGCAATCAAGCTCAACATATATAGATTTATTTGTGGCCCACTATATGCACAAGTATAAATCTTCTAGTTTTAATGAAGACTAACATCTAAACATGTAATCAAGATATGAAGCATCAAAACACAATAAAAATCATCATGATAAAACTAAAACATGATTACTATGTAAATTTACATGTATTAGATTCATGATGTATATTATAGCTTAAACAAAAGTGAGAACACTAAGTATGGGTTCACATAAGCATGTGTGTCTCAAATACTATACATGTATGTCAAGGATCTAATAAACATGGTATTTACGTACTAATCCAAAGACATCAAAAACATGCTATAAACTATAATTATGAAAGCATGTAAACAATAAATGGGAGTAAAGGATTGTTACCAAAACCGAAGAAGCAACTCTCCTTGTCTCCAAAACATGGTGGTCCACTCCACCAAATCTTCCCTTGAAAGTAATGCATCCAATTGATTTCCTTTAAGTGCGGAACGCATCCACTCCAAGGTGTCATCACTCTCACGTCATGTGAGAGCCCACACCTACATCAAAAATAATAGGAGGGGTGGTCTTTGGTACCCATACTCTTTTGGGTCCATGGGGGTTAGTACCTTCTCTAACCCAAACAAAATTCTTTGCTAAATTTACATTATGTAATCTATCATAGCAAAATTTAGCAAGGTGGCCCTTACGTCCACAATGTGTACAAGTGTACACATGAGCATACGTGTGATGGTGTCCGTGAGGAGCATGTGTATGCCGTGGAGGGTGTGCATGAAAAGATGGAACTTGTTTCTTTCGAACCAAGGATTCCAAGCGTGTGTGGTTCATGGCACATTGGCTCAAAGTGGAGCCCAAACAATCTACACTCTTCTTAAGTAAAGATATATCATTGTTGATCAAAGAAGAAGTGTGGCATGCAATAGGTGAAGTGTGTGATACTACCCTAGCATGGCAAACATGAGCATCAATCTTATTTTGCAAAGAGTTATTTTTCTTTAAACAAATTTATAATTCTTTTGAGATAAAATCAATTTCTCTTTTTAAAGAATTATTTTCTTTTAAAACAAAATCAACTTTTGAAGACAATTTTTCATTTTTCTTCAAAAGAGTTTCACAATCATTATTGTTTTTCAAAAACTCATTTTCTTTAAGTGCAAGATCAAGTTGAGACTTTAATGAATCCCTCTCATTAGCAATCTCCTCTTTCTCTTGCAAAACAACATCAAGTCTAGCAATCAAATTTTTATTTTCATTATTAATGCCTAGACTCTTCTTTTTCAACAAGTTATATTTTTCAATCAATTTTTCACACACAATAGAAAGTTCTTCATTCAAAGCATGGGGATCTACAATATCATCACATGAAGAACTAGCATCAAAACTATCTAGTTGAGATTCCGATTGTACCTCAAGGAGTCATTCCCTTGGACCGTATAGCATTGTTGTGGCTCGGATTCTCCACTAGACTCCTCCGGTTGGATTGGCAATTGAAGCTCGGAGGTGGTGGTTGTTGTCAATTTGTTCCACACTACAAAGGCGGAATCAATGTTAGAAACACACATAAGATAATCTTTAGGTAATGTGCTTCTAATGGCCTCAAGGGCTTATGCATTGGCACCTATATGCTTGCTATCACTAAGGAAGGATTCCTTGGTAATGGCAAGGTAAACCTTATGTCCTAGGGTTTGTAAATAAACGGACATCCTAATCTTCCAAACAATGATGTTGGAAGGGTCAAACATAGGTGGGGTCATGAAGTCCATGGTAAACTATATGAGTGTGCAAACAAGCAAATGCAAACAATAGACTAGCAATCAAATGGATCTCACTCCTAGGATGTTAAGCCTAATATCAGGAGCACTAGCTCTGATACCAATTGAAGAACACCTAGAGGGGGGGTGAATAGGTGTAAATGCTAATCTAGAACTAAATGCAAAACTAAGTGCTCTAAATGTGGAAGCTTGAAACTATTCTTGCAATCACACTTAATACAATCAACAAGTGTAGCCGAATTCCCCGTGAAGGGCTCTGGACTAACTCCTGTTGATTCCCCTTGAATGGGTTGAGGTGCTATGTGAAGCTCTTGTTGATTAAGTACAAGTGAGGCACACACAAACAACCAAGCATATACAAGATATAGCAATATGAATTATGCAAGGTACAACACAAGCAATGTATATGATATGAATGTAATGAATGATGCTTTGCACAAATGTAAAGAGAGAGAGAGTTAGAGATAATAGATCAAACGCAAAGGCCAAGATATGTTTCGAGGTTCGAGCCCCTAGCTCTACATCCCCGCCTACACCACCGTGTAGGATTTCCAATCCACTATCTCCCACCGAGGGAACCTCTACCGAAGAGGATTTGTTACAACTATGGAGTACCGAACTCCTCTCTCAAACAACCACCTCACAAACCGAGGGGTAGGCCCGTAGCCAATACAACAACCAACACCTCTATCGAAGAGGGTTTACAACCAAACACCAATACCACTCCGATCAACCTCTACCAAAGAGGGATACAACAAAAGCAAGGAGGGTTTACAACTTGGAGGCTTAACCTCAAACACTTCTCTTTTTCTCTCTTTTCCACAAAACAAGATCCTAAATAGATTAGGATAGTATGATAGCTCAAGTGTGGAAAACTAGGTGTTTTTGGAAACAAGCAACAAAGAAAAACTACTTGGGAAATCTCTTGTATATGATAGAAATAGAAGATCAAATCAATATCCCAAAAACCTAGTTTTCTTTGATTTTTCAAATACCTAAAACAATAAGGTGAGAAGATTAAAGCCCAAAAACTCTTTTTAAAACTTGCTTTAAACTCAGGAAAACTGGGAATTTTTCTCTCTTGAAAACCTTGGCCAAAAACCCAAAGAGATGGAGTTTTTATAGGCCCATCAGAAAACTAGCCGTTAGGCTGATGTGGCAGCCTGACAGGCTGACGGTCGACCGGCCCGGTCGACCGCCAACGGTCAGAAATGTGACCGTTGGGCAACCACGGTCGACCGGCCCGGTCGACCCAAACAAACAGAGAGCACTGCTCTCAACCCGGTCGACCCGGACGGTCGACCATCCCAGTGTCTCCAAACGTGCACAGATTTGTGCACGTCGGTCGACCATCCCGTCGACCGACTTCAGCCAAGTCGACTAGGTCAGTTGACTTAGTCGACTGATTGAAGCCTGGAACAGAAATCTGGGAAAGAAAAACAGTTTAAAAATATTTGGAAAAATCTTTTAAGTCTTCTAAAAATCCACAAAACTTGTTTTAACATTTTATATTAAAACACAAACTTGTGATAAAAATTTCAAGACATATATCAATCATATCAATTCATTTTTGAGTCTTGCAAATTTTATCAAAAATAAAACTTGTATTTTTGTCAAACTTGATTTTTCCAAAACATGAATAGGATAGTCAAAATAAGTTTGTCTAGCAACTTTAAAGCATGTATGTATATCTAGAACATATCTAATATACATAGAAATGAAGTAAACTTGTTTTTGATCTACTATTCATGAAAACCAAAAACCAAATCATGAAACGTGTGTGTATTGTGCACTTGAGCATATCAACTATACTAAGCTTTACAAATGGATCTAAAACACACTATCTAAACTATGGATACCTAAGTCTTCTTGATGATCTTCATCTTCAAGTTGACTTGCTCCAAAACTCCATCCATGGGCTAGGCAATGTATGAACTTGAAGCTTAAGCCCTGGAATCATCATGAAAAGCTTCTAAACTCCTTGTTGAAGCTAATCACCAACTAATATCTTGGTTAATGATCTGAAACTTAAACAACACAAGATTATTAGTAAACATAACTACATGAGTTAATCATCATCAAAACTAGGGTGGAAGGCCTTTGGGCCAACATATGTGTCAGCGTCAATGACATAGCAAGTTACTTCTGACTTCAGGCTCCCGATTCGGCAACGGAGTCAAATTTTCTCAAGTGGATGACTACTCCCGGCATTAAAACCGTATATTGTAGTAGTGGTTGCGGACAACCTGTAACGCCCCGATCCCAAGGATACGGAGACGTTATGGCGACGTACATACGCAGGGTGAAAACACCCTCGCGCGTACGTTAAGCCTCAGTACAGTAAATAGCCTCCATATACACAAGAGTTCCAGCATTAAATAAGTATAAGAATACCTGCAGAAAGAGGTTAGTGATCATAACAAATAGGAAAACAGGGATAAATAAGATAACAGTAATAAATCACCAAGATACCTATGAATAGTCTCGATGAGGAATCTCCTATGTGACTCCAAGGCACTATCTGATAATACGGTAACTCAGATCTCCAACCTGGGCATGCAAACCCAGGGTCGTCAGAAAGCGACCTAGTGAGTGGTAAAATGAAGGAGGTGGTAATAGATACAATAGTAATACAAGCACGATACTAATATATATACATGATGTCGTACTAGTGATACCATATACTAAGCATATAATAAACAGTAGAAATATATAAACATGTCATCTTTTAATACCATCACTACCTAGCCGGTTATCATCGGGTCATGTCGTATCCAGTTTATATAATAAATAATGTTGTCTAGTTGTGACGTGCTAGAAATGAACATGTTAGTGGTGACGTGATAGAAATGAACCTGCAGATGGGCATATGTAATATAACCATAATACGGTATTGTGCATAGACAGTAATGATGTCTGCCAGGTATACAGAAAACAGAATAAATGCAATGCAGAGTACACATATACATGAGTAGTATGCCACCACAGAAAGTGTAACATGTACCAGGTAAAGGAACAACGTATACATGTAACATGATAGCGGATAAATGATCAGGAACAGTAACAAGTACAACTACACAATAGTATACATGTATCAGACAAGTCATGATGTTTATACATAGTAGCAATCAGTACCACCTGGTATTTTAGTCAATCTCTTCCAGTGTCCCATACCACTGGCAGTTCATACTGGAGCCTGCACTCCAGTCGAACCCATCCGGACATGGCCTACGGGTACCATTATCCAAACGAGAGAGTGACCAAATAACAAGTGTTCCCGACGTCACTATTGTGTATACTGTTTTATTATGTTAATTGGAAACCATGGTCGATGAGCTCTTATCGGGTGGGTGTATCCCGTGCATACCCGGGACAACGGCCTTACCAGATCGCTGGCTGCTGAGACCAGGGCCAGCCCGCTAGGGCTGTAACATGTAACGGGATCTCAATGAGCTAAAACAATAACGGGAAACGGGAGCTCATGAGTAACAGATGGTAGCCAGCACTACCCCGTCCCCTGCAGTGGGACAAATCATGATCCAGACATCCACCCGACAAGACCTAGTCAACCGTCAAGTCTCCCCATACCCAAGTTATCTTTAGTATATTTCATTATACAGTATAACAGGAACAAGTACGGGACATGGTACATGTAATACGATAACATGACATGAGCTCGGTTGATAGCATGAAACATGATAACGGGGATACGGGAACAATAGATGTGGGATCCACACATTGCATATCAACAGCTCATGTATCCAGTAACGGGAATAACAATATTAGTAACGGGAATCAATCATATAACAGGAATACGGGGATAACATGGAACAATAATACATGCAATATGAACAGGGATCATATGACAAGACTAGAGAAACCATACATGCATGTGTAACAGTGATATGCAAACATGACATTACTGTGTACCGAGCATCCATGTAACGATGATAACAATAATATGAAATGTTGGTATATCCGTGTACCAATGGAACAATATGTGTAACAATACTCCGTGTAATATCTCTGTGATAGTACATGTACTAACAGTGATCAGTGTCTACTATAATACCATGTCCAGTGAACTTACAGTATCCGTGTCATGATGATACCAGTGCATGACATATCGGTGTCCAGCATTCATATCTAGTGACAGTGTAGTGTCATCGAGTACCGTGGATCCGTATACATGTGACAATCGTTATCTAACTGTGATACAATACATGAAATAATAGTGTACAAGAATATGGTGAAATAGTGGTTCGCGTGTCAGTGGTTGTGCCGGTATGATGACTGTATCCGAGTTGTCTATATCAGTATTTATGTTATTATTATTACATCACCTATATTATATTAAATCAGAAAATACCTTACAATATTATCTGATATTCCTATGACAATGAGGTTCCAATAATTGCAAGTTAATAATTACTAGTTACCGTATTTTATCCATAATCAAGATTTATCAATCAATTTCACTAAACATGATAAAATATAATTTATAAAAGAAAAACACTCACAAACTGGCCATGGGGAGGTAGCTCCCTTTCCCACGATCGCAACGGTTCCAGGATCGCCCAAATCGGAGTCCGGATGCTCCAGATATCGTCCGAATACTAAATCATAGCAAAAAGGGTTATATATGAAATAAAAAGATTTTAAATGCAAATAATAAAAAGTAGCAGGGGGTTTTCTGTAAGTTTTACCATTATGGTTTTGAATCGGGTTTGGGGCTCTGACCGGGTCGGGTTTGGATCCAATACCCAAACCCGTTTAACTTAAGTAAATGGGTGATGGGTTAACGGGTCTAACCCAAACCCAATAGGGTTGGGGAAATATGGGTTCGGGTGGAGGATTCGGGTTTCCACCCGAACCCGAAAAAGACAATAGCAGCGGCAGCAGCTACTGTTGCCGCTGCGCTCTGCCGCGGCTAGGCCGGCCAGCGGGTGCTGGCCGGCGGCGAGGGAGGCCGCCGGCGGGCGGTCCCGGCCGCCGGCGGTGCGGCCGTGATACAGACAGAGGGAGGGCGAGGAGAGAGAGAAAAAGAGGAAGGAAGGAAGTGAAGAGAAAAGAAAAGAGAAGAAGAAGAAGAAGAAGAAGAAGAAGAAGAAAAGGGGAAGAAGGAAAGGAGGGACGGTGGTGGCGCCGGCCGGGCTTGGGCGCGGCGCTGGCGGCGCCTGCGGCGACCTGGCCGCTAGCAACGGGTCGGCCCCTCCCCTTTTGGGTGTCTGCACAGAGAGAGGGAGAGAGTGTTGGGGGAAAGAGAGAGAGAGAGGAGAGAGAAGGGTTTAAGAGAGAGAGAGAGGTTTAGAGAGAGAGAATTGTGAAAGAGAGAGAGAGGGTGTTTGTCTTTAAAGGAGAGAGAGAGAGGCGGTTGGGAATGGCGGTGGAGGAAGCTTGGAGAAGAAGAAAGAAGAAAGAAATTGAAAAAGAATTGTAAAAAAGATAATTTAACATTATTTTAATAGGGTCCAAAATTGACTAGCTCCGAATGATGCCCAAAAATTACAAAAAATAGAGAATATTATCCTGAGACGTAATATGAAAACGGTTTGAAGCAATGTAGTCTATTTTGCAAATTAAAAATCTGGAAAAGTATCGCCGATATTTGGCGACACCGGTTTGGCCCGATTTTTGATAAATTCAGAAAAATGCCCAAAATATCATAACGTAGAAAATATGATTCTAAGACATAAGGTGAAAGCAGATTTTTAAAATACCACTCCGTTGTGAATTAAAAATCGTGGAGCCGATTCTCGGTATCGGTCGACACCGACTATGGGATTTTCCAAAATAATCCAGAAAATTTCAGAAAATGCTGAAAAATCTAAAATATTGGAAAAGAATATCTAAAACTGAAATCGGCTAAATCAGTTGACCAGGAAGGTCAGATCAATTTTGTACGCCGTATCGAGCATGATACTGTGATACGTACATCATGGAGCAGGGGGTTACACAACCTATATAGTGGTATACCGAGGAAGTAGAGGAGCCTTTTGGGGATGATGCTGAGTGCAGACCCGGATCAACCTGTACCCTTTCAATGCATGTGGAACCTATGTATCCGGTGTAGTACAGAGGGTCGATCGTGCTTGTTATCCTTGAGAAGCATATCTTCCGTTTGTGAAGGTAATAGCGGGCACCTTTGATTGTGCATGATGGCATTCAGGGCACGGAGACTGAGCGTCATCTTTAGGGGTCTCTGGCATATATGTCAGGAATGATTCTGAATTAGCAGGGCATCCCTGAGTGCTTTCTTGTCTCTTTTGAGAGACGAAGTAGCTCGTGTATAGTAATACGAGCTGGGATATTAGCCAATTGGGCCAATATGTCAAAACGAAAGGGCGTGTCAAGCCCCGGGCCTGAAGGCTTCTTCAGGATATGGTCGAACCGGACTTCCTTAGGCTTTCCTTTCCCTTGGTCGGAACCGAAGCAGATGTTGGTACTTGTACTGACGTCGTTTGCTGTTGTGTCTCGTCAGTAGCTTTCTCATACTGTTTTAAGTATGATTTTCCGGATCGAGTACCCGTCGACTGAGGTACATCGACGTGCGTTGCGCAAGAGTGCTTTCTCCTTCAGAATCGCTGAGAGAAGAAGCTGACGTAAGATGTCATCGTCTGGCAGGATGGAGATGACATTGCAAGATTTGCCCTTCGACTTGGACTTCTTCGAATCCTACTGTACGTCTTGGACTAGGTCTGGGTGTATCCACATGACTTTCCCTGTCTCCAATGTCAAGGGAAGAAGACCTCTATTATCCTGAGCATTAGCCGCAGGATGTTTGACTTCCAACCGTGGTGCAGGGACTGAAAAACGTCAGGAACTGTGACCTTTGGGGTTTTGCCGAACTCGAGGGTCACCATATTGGCAGTGACTTTCTTCTATTCTGTCTTCATGTCAAGACTCCAGCGTCGATCAAGGCTTGAATTCTGTCCTTGAGGACAAAGCACTTGTCGGTAGGATGGTGAATCATCCTGTGGTAGAGACAGTATTTGGGATCGTTCGTGCGTCCTATCTCATTGGGACGTCGAGCCTCTGGTAGCTTCATTTTATTCCCTTTATGGAGTAAATGGAATATTGTGACCACCTGATCGTATCTGAAGGAGTACTATTTCGGAGAAAACCTAGACTCCTGATTATTGAAGCTGCTCTTCTTGGCCTTCGACTGAGCATCCCCTGACAATTCAACGGACATAGTCTCCTTCCCTTTGGTTTTAGAAGACTGCGCCAAGTCGCCGCGTCCTTTGTTATTCATACCTATTTGGCTTTAGGGGTGGGTGGATGGTTCGAACTTTTTAGCCGACTTTTCGGCTATCTCAGCTTGTTCGACCAGTTCTTTCCAAGTATGGGCTTTGACAGCCCCCATGCGAACCTCTACTTGGTCTAAGAAGTTGTGCCTGCACGTCTGTAAGAGCATAGGTAATGGCATTCCTGCTGGGCACATCAAAGACAAGTTTCTGAATCGCTTAATGTAGTCACGGACAGATTCGCCCTTCTTCTGCACGGTGGAGAGGAGCTTGTCCATGGTTACCTCGGTATCGTCCTCATAGAAACGAGAGAGGAGTCGGGTTTCCAGGTCGATCCAAGAATTGACGGAGCCCGGAGGAAGACTTCAGAACCAGTCAAATGCTACTCCGTTTAAGGTGCCAATGAACAGCTGGCCATGATGGCATCATTGTCTATAACATACCGGTCTGAGACCGGAAATAGTAGATGTGCTGGTTTGGCGAGCTCTTTCCATCGTACGTATGTAACGTTGGTGGTTTGAACTTCGGTGGGTATGACACTAAATCCCACTCCAGCGGGTAAGGACGAACTGTCCCTACTTTCTTTAATTCATCCTCTGAGTTAGGGATGCGATTTGAGCTTGGAGGCCCTTAAGGACTTCAGCGTCTAAAGAAGAACCCTCCTTGGACTTTTCTGTCTTTGGCTGGTTATTGCTAAGATGTTCTTCCTCATCATGGTTGCTCCCGGTATCATTGTTATTCCGGTTATTGAGGAGTTGAGCGAGCATCTGTTGAATGTTGTCCAGAGCTTCTTGCTGGGTTTTGAAAGTTTGCTCCTGAGCTTTCAAACGTCGACGAAGGTCGTCATTACCATTATCAGCTATGTTTATTGATGCTCTGTCTGTTCGCACCGAGCTGACTGTCGCCGAAGAGGCATACCCACTATCTTTATCTTCTTCATCAGACCATTGGACTGATCTTCCCTTTAGTTCCGGCGAGGCTACTGCCGTTGAGAAAGATGGCTGTTCATAACTGTAGGGTATCACAACCCTAAATCTAGTATTTCGGAAGACACCCTCTTCATGCACCAAGACTTCGCCTAAGCCTGGGCTTAGATCTGGGGAGCTGTAGGGAGTGTCGTCGGACGCTTGTCTGCCCCTGCGCAGCTCTCGTCCTCTTCCGGTCATGTTAACGGATGCAGAGGGTAGATCTCGCGATACGCTCCTTTTGCGATGCTTCATCGGAGCTTGCGCCGTCAACGGATCGAAAACTGATCGTCGGCCTGGAGAAGTGGCGAGGATTGGTCCTAGCCGGCAATGAACTGAGTGGACTGTCACTAGCTGACATCCCACTTGTTGACAACAGGGAGTAGTTCGGAAAGATTCCGACTTCCGCTTGTTTGTCAAGAATTCTCGCAAGTCAGACCCAGTTGGGCCTAATCGATCCAGCACAGAGGCTCTTTAGATCGCGCGTAGGACGATGTCCTGCTCCTTTTATCCCCGCAGAGGGGATTAGCACTGAATAATGCTTCAGTTCTAGCTTCGCGACTAAGAACCTTGGAACGCACTTGGGCGCTGAAGCTGCATAAGCAACGCTATCAGCACTTAGGGACAATCCCTTAGCTCCGCTACAAAGCGCGAGCTTAGCGCTTGACGAACTGGAGAGCGGATCGCGCTGTGGGGCTTTATCCGCTATGCTGCTGCGAAGGCGATTAGCCTTAGATAGTGCTTTGGCTCTAACTTCGCGGCTAAAAGCTTTGAAACGCCCTCGGGCGCTGAAGCTGCATAAACAATGCTATCAGCACTTAGGGAAAATCCCTTCACAAAGCGCGAGCTTAGCGCTTGACGAACTGGAGAGCGGAGCGCGCGCTGTGGTGCTTTATCCGCTATGTTGCTGCGAAGGCGATTAGCCTTAGATAGTGCTTTGGCTCTAACTTCGCGGCTAAAAGCTTTGGAAACGCCCTTGGGCGCTGAAGCTGCATAAGCAACGCTATCAGCACTTAGGGACAATCCTTTAGCTCCGCCACAAAGTGCGAGCTTAGCGCTTGACGAACTGGAGAGCGGAGCGCGCTGTGGTGCTTTATCCGCTATGCTGCTGCGAACATCATGCATACGCTGAGGTACAGTAGCTTCGCTCATGAGAGCGAGGCTGGTGCGAGTTGTTGTTCTTGAGTTGGGCGAAGGTATGGTCGCCGCTGTAACTTCGCGGCTGGCAGCATTGTTGGAGCAGGCAGGCATCTTGCCTTTTCTTCATGAGAGAGACGCACTTGTGGCGTAGCTACGCCTGAGGCTATATTCAGAGCCTTCTGCTTTGGTCTCCACATCTGCTTTGACAAGGGAGACTTAGGTTCGCAAGGAACCTGACTAGCCACACGCGAGGCTGAGGGGTGTTGGCAGAATTCTGCTCCTGGTTTCTGTTCCGAAACCCTAGTCATGGAGACCTTTCTATGTTTCCGCGCGCGAAAACATTAGACCACCCCCAGAGAGGACTTCTTCATATTTTTCCTGGTCGAAGTGGACGACCAGGTTCTCTAAAGTGTTGGACTTGGACTGCGGGCGTGCTTCCTTGTTGCGCCAGAGAACCGCAGCAGGCTCGCAGGGAGCCTTATTTGCCTCCGCAGTGACTTGCATTGAAGATTTAGCCAGAGAGGCTCTGGCTGCACCGGCTTTCCTGAATTCAGAGATAGACCCGAAGGTCTGTTCGTCGCATTACGACACTTGATTCTCAGCAGTGGAGAATATCATCCCCAGCGGAGTCGCCATCTTGTTTTCCATTGATTTGCAAAAGGGGAAAACTTACAAAAAAGGGTCGAGGAGCTAAATTACAAGTAACACAAAAGATTACAAGTAGATCTCCTCTGAGATTCTGGAGAAGTGTGCCGATAGGAGTCTGGTCAGCGCGCGACCACTTTGTCCCTTTGACGATGCGAGCGATGAGATTCCCTTCTCGCCTGGTTCGGGGAATCGGAGAACAGAAGGTGGTAGAACCCTCTGTTACTTCTCAAAACCGCCTTCGCTTAGGAATTCCTTCTCGCCTGTTCCGGAAATTCCTTGGGAAGAAGGTAGGTATTATGGTATTAGCACCCTGATTAGAGTAGTGATTCTCTGGAGTCTCTGAATTCTTGGAAGCAAGAGACTAAATCTCTGTTTGTGCGCGGTGCGTCTTCTCGAGAAGTCTGCCATCTCTCTGGGGCGTATCGCCTGTCTTCTCTCCTTGTGCCCTGGTGGGCTATTTATAGGGAGAGTAGGGGTATAATTGTCCCTTGAAAATATAGAAACAGATTGAATCAAATCTGTTTAAATCTAGAAAGTAGCCTTGCTGCGAGGCTAGAATCAGCTTCTGCGAAGCTAGAAATAGCAGGTCGTATGATCCTCTTGATCTGTTTGATCCTTTCCATATAATTGAAAGATTTTCCCTGATCCTCTTACTCATTTTAGGAGAGTCAAGAGATTATGGCAATCAACTACCAAATTTGATCTCAGATTTGATCTTGATTGGATTTGAACTTAATTTGAATAGATTTGATCTCATCTGGAGATTTAATTGGTCAAAGGTTGACCATGACGGACCCGCAGCGGCGCTGTCCGCGTCGAGCTCACAGCGGAGCTGGAAGGCGCATGTGGCGAAGTCAGAAAACAGCTCTTTAGCGGAGCTAGATATCGCCTGTGGCGAAGCTACCAAACATCTTCTGCGCGATTGCGTGTGACTTCAAGCGAAGCTAACTCTTTGCGGAGTTAACTGAGTACTTCAGGCGAAGCTATAAGTTAGCTTCCTGGCGGAGCTGTGAATGGCTTCAAGGCGAAGTTGGATAATCTTAGCCTCTCAAGCGAGGCTGTCCCTTTGGGCTCCTGTGATGCTAAGTGCTAGCATCTTAGACCTGCTGAGGTCTGTTTTAGAGACAATCTGGGCTTACTGTTGATCAGTAGAGTCCAAGTTGCTTCCTTGTCCCTCGGAGATGGGTGAAAAACTGGTCGTCAGCTTATCTGTTGCTTGTCTTTATAAATGTCAATAAGTACAGAACTGGTCGTGAGCTTGTCTATCGCTTGTCTTTTGTAAATGTCAACAAGTTTAGACATTGTTCAGACCAATCAGCCTATCTTTTACTTGTCTTTTGTAAATGTCAACAAGTTAGACATTGTTCAGGCCAGTCAGAATCTTGTCTTTTTAGAGTGTCAACAATGTCGTAATTGAATCTGCTGCCAAGCTGTACAACCATTTCTTAGCTAGGTCCTTTAGGGAAAAAGGGATGAAATGTAACCTAACGGTATCATCTCCTAGCTGGGGTATATGAAATCGCCTAGAGGGGGGGTGAATAGGTGATAAAGCTAATCAATGCACAAATTTAAAATGAGATGATGCAACGATCACTCAAAGCAAGATTAGAAGCCGAATACCCGTGAATGGCTCTGAACTTGTAACGCCCGATCCCAATGATACGGGAACGTCACTGCAAGCATATACGTAGGTCAGATGGTGCCCCCACGTATATACGCTAAGCATTAAGTACAACAAGTATCAGAGTACAACACACAGCGTGATATATTCATATGCCAACTTACAAAAGATAAATACAAAGTTATACAAGTTATGATAAGCAAAATCACTTTACAAGTGTCCTTTATCACAACCCAATTCCAAAATGAATCCTATAAACCAAAAATACAAAAATGCTCACGAAATGGATGGAGATCCCGTGAACCAAAAGGAAGAGTCGGCACGATGAGACTAGAGCTGGTCAGCCTGCTCAGAAAGATAGGCCCGGTCCTCTGTGGAAGGCACCACTTCGTTCCAAGCCTCAGAATCTGAATATGCAAATCCAAAGGGTCAAGACATGTAATAACAAATAAAAGATAGTCAAGTGACATAAGGATCATGAATAAAGGTAATGAAGTTACAATAAATAGCAATGAATAACAAGCGATGTAACTCAATAAGGTAAGATCATATGCAACAAATCTACAATTAACGTCTTATTATTATTACTTGTCTTACTGTGATATCTAGCTATGTGACCCAGCGTCCCAGAGCACATAGATCCATATCCTAGTGAAACAAGGTTGTTATTGGAAACAGCGGTTGTATCGACGAACTATGTTTACAGTGGGTCCCGTGCATACCCGGGACCACGGCCCAGGATTGTTCCGTTGCTTGAAGACGGAACCTGCCGCAAGGCTAAACAGGAGGGACTTATGTATGCCCTTGTCATGACAGTAAACAGGAAAGGGAGCAAGCACTCCCTCGGTCCCCTGGTGTACCGCAGGTTAGACCGGAATATGATTGTACAATATACCTAATACCACTGTAAACACGAACACGTATCAATATCCGCATATTTCCCCCGACCCATATGTAAGTTGGTGCTTTTTATGTAAAAGTCAAGTGTATCATGCTTAGTTTTAAGAGATGGCATGATAAGTGGTGATATTACTGTTTAACATGTCATGGAACGAGTATATGCAATAATAAGTCATGAGGTAACAAGAGATACATCCATTCAGTAATAAGTCATGTTGTGCCAGTATTGAAGCATGAATAAGCAAGGTATAATACATATGTAACAAGTATAAGAACCAAATTCAGAACAGAAATTAACTATGACACACAGTCAGGATTAGTCGACTAGGAGTAAGGGTTAGTCGACTAATACTGGGATACAGAGAGTTAGAATTCTGTTTCAGGGAAAGTTAGTCGACTAGGGTAGGAAGGGTAGTCGACTAATAGGGGAGTTCTAGTCGACTAATGGACACTTAAGTCGACTAAGTCTGCTGATACAGAAAGTTGGGTTTCTGGTCCAGGAAGGATTAGTCGACTAGGTAAATTCAGGAGTCGACTAATAGGGAGTTCTAGTGAGTTGATTAGTCGACTAATGTTTGGGGTAAGTCGACTAATACTGTGTTTTCCAGAAAAAAACTAAGTTTCAGCTAAGTGTTCTAGTCGACTAGCTCCTATGATAAGTCGACTAATCGTGGGAAAGACAGTGACAGAACAGAATTTTCTGGAAGTGTGTGATGGTTCAATTCGTGATTTTTGGTGACCTAGGTGTACAAGAAGTGTAGATACAAGTGTTCTAGGGCTAATTCAAGTCTTGGTGAGTGAAATACTCACTTGGAATCGTTAGATCGAAGCTCTACGAGTCGGGAAGCGGGTAGTCGTCAAAGGCACCTATGAGATCCTTGGCGACGAAGTGAGCCACGATCCAAGCTCCAAAGAAGTGACTTGAACTGGAGGTGAAGAGCTTTGGGGGTTCTTGGAGCTAGGGTTCAGTTGAGGAAGGAGAGGGTTTGGTGAGAGCTTCTCTCACTTGAGTTGAAATGAGGAAGAAAAAGACTAAAGTGTAAAGGGAAAGTCTTATATAGGATTTGGGATTTTGCAAAGAGGGTGGAATTAAAGGAAATGAGAGGGGGTTTTTGTGTAAAAAGGGGGGTGAGGTGAGTGTCCTCTCCTTGGCCACTTGGCCGGCTGTGGGAGAGGGAGAGAGTGAGTGGGGTTAGGTGAAGTGGTGAGTGGGAAATGAGGTGGAAATGAAGTGGAATTGGAATTTTGCAATAATTGAAAAAATGTCCGAAATTCAAGTATCTCGGATTGGTCTGAAAATTTTACCAAAAATCAAGAAAATATTTGAAGACTCATGGTGAAATTCGTTTGAAGAAATATATTTATAGATTTTTAATTAAAATCCCGGAATCAGTTATTTACCGACTCCGAAAGAATTTTCATAAATTTATAAAATTCTCAGAAAAAGTGTATAAGTAGGAAATATGATTCTAAGTAATAAGTCTAAGGGACTTTCTAAAAATTCCTAACAGTTTGGAAGATAAAAATTCGGGAATCGGTCAGCGGCACTGGCCGACACCGTTTTCGGAGAAATTCATTTTAATTCAGAAAATTCCAGAAATCACATAAAATCTAAAATATTGGAAAATGATATTTGGAATTGAAATTGGTCAAATACGGATGGTAAATCGGAAAATACGATCGAAAGACTGAATACGTAACTAAGTACGTATTCCGGGAGAGGGGTATTACAATCTACCCACCTTACAAAAATTTCGTCCTCGAAATTTCGTAAAGTGAAAGGGAACAGATAAATAAGGACAAGAAAGAAGATAACGGTAGATAAGAATAAGGATAAGAACAAGAATAGGAATAAGAAGGAAGAGTCTTACCAATCAAGTTGTGAAGAGATGAGGGTAACGCTCACGGATGACATCCTCTCGTTCCCACGTGGCTTCTCCTGGTGCATGCCTGTTCCAAGACACCAACACTAATGGTATAGCCTTGTTCTTCAACGTCTTGACACTTCTATCCACAATGGCCATCGGCTGCTCTTGATATGTCAAATCCGGTTGTAGTTCCAGTTCGGAGTGATCCAAAATATGACTATCATCCTGACATACTTCCTCAACTGTGACACGTGGAAAACATTGTGCACACCGTCCAAAGATGGCGGTAATGCCAATCTATAAGACACATCTCCCACTCGATCCAAAATCTCAAATGGGCCGATTATCTCGGACTGAGCTTTCCACGAGTACCGAAACGGATTACTCCCTTGGTAGGTGATATCTTCAAAAACACATGATCTCCGGTCTGGAATTCCAATGGCCTTCTCAGTGTGTCTGCCCAACTCTTCTGCCGACTCTGCGCTGCCCTGAGGTGATATCTGATAATCCTGACCTTGTCTGTTGTCTGAATCAGAATCTCTGGCCCCAATAGTCTTCTCTCACCGACTTCATCCCAACAAATCGGTGATCTGCACTTCCTCCCATACAATGCTTCAAAAGGTGCCATCTTGATACTTGCTTGATAATGTTGTTATAAGAAAAACTCCGCCAAGTGAAGATGGTCTTCCCATGATCCCTGGAACTCAATCATGCAGGCCCGCAACATATCCTCAAGAATCTGGATGGTCCTCTCAGATTGTCCGTCTGTCTGAGGATGATATGATGTACTGAACTTCAGACGAGTTCCTAGACTTTCTTGGAGACTCTCCCAGAAATGAGATCTGAATCTGGTGTCTCGGTCTGATACAATACTAACAGGAACTCCATGTAGACGAACTATCTCCTTCAAGTACTTGTCTGCCAAGACCTCTGTGACTGTCCCCCCTGAATGGTATAAAGTGAGCTGACTTGGTGAGACGGTCAATGATTACCCACACAGCATTATTACCTTTAGGACTTCGAGGCAATGCCGTGACAAAATCCATGGTAACGTGCTCCCACTTCCACTCGGGAATCGGTAAAGGTTGTAGAAGTCCCGCCGTCCCTATGATGCTCAATCTTTATCTGTTGACAAACCAAGCACTTGGCAACAAACTGGGCTATCTCCCTCTTCATGGCATTCCACCAAAAATGCTTCTTCATGTCCTGATACATCTTGTTTCCCCCTGGGTGTATGGAATATGCTGAACTGTGAGCTTCGCCAAAATCTTCTGCCGAACTTCTCCTGGGGAACACAAGCCTGCTACCAAAATATAAGGCACCATCCGGGCGAATACTGATATCAGTCCTCAATCCAGCCTCTACCTGAGCTCGGAAATGTTGCAATCTGGGGTCTTCCTTCTGAGCTTCCTTGATCTCATCTATTAATGTTGACTGAATCTGCAAAGCCATGAGCTGTCCTGCCTCCTCAGTCTCCCGAACAACATCAGGTCCAATTTGAAATATCCTGAATAAACTCCTTCTGCTGAGTGATTGGACAAGCACCCTATTCTCTGGCATCCTGCTCAGTGCATCCGGTACTGTATTGACCTTGCCTGGATGGTATTGCAAGTCAATATCATAGTCTGCCATCAGCTCCAGCCCACCGCCTCTGCCTCATGTTCAACTCCTTCTGTGAGAATATATACTTGAGGCTCTTGTGATCCGTGTATATCAACACCTTATCTCCCAGAAGATAATGGCCTCCAAATCTTCAAGGCAAATATCACTGCTGCCAGCTCCAAGTCATGAGTTGGGTAATTCCGCTCATGAGTCTTCAGTTGCCTGGATGCATATGCTATAACATGATCATGTTGCATAAGCACACACCCCAGGCTTTCCCTGATGCATCACTGAAAATGACCATCCCTCCTCTCCCTGAGGAGTCTTCAAGATCGGAGCTGAAATGAGTCTCTGCTTCAACTGCTCAAATGCCAAAGCACATTCTTCTGTCCATATGTACTTCTCTCCTTTCGGGTGAGCTTGGTCAACGGGGCTGCAATCCTAGAGAAAACCTGGACAAAGCGCCTGTAATATCGGCTAGCCCAAGAAAACTCTTAATCTCAGTCACCGTCTCCGGAATAGGCCAATCCTTCACTGCTTGGACTTTGCTGGGATCCACTGAAATTCCTTCTGCTGAAACAATGTGCCCAAGGAAGGCTATACTGTCCAACCAGAAGTCACACTTGCTCCTCTTGGCATGAAGCTGCTCCTGCTGGAGGGTCTGCAACACAATCCTCAAGTGTTCTGCATGCTCCCTGTCGTTCCTGGAATAGATCAAGATGTCATCAATGAAAACAACAACGAACTGATCCAAGTAGGGCGAGAACACTCGGTTCATCAAATCCATGAAAACTGCAGGGGCATTGGTGACTCCGAAAGGCATAACTAGAAATCATAGTGGCCATAACGGGTCCTGAATGCCGTCTTCGGGATATCCCCGACTTCATCCTCAGCTGATGATACCCCGACTGCAAATCCAATTTAGAGAATACCCGGGCTCCATGAAGCTGATCAAACAAATCATCAATCCTTGGCAAGGGATACTTGTTCTTGATGGTAACCTTGTTCAATTCCCTGTAATCAATACAAAAGCCTCTTACACCATCCTTCTTGTTCGCCAAAAGCACTGGAGCACCCCATGGCGAAGCACTTGGCCGAATCAATCCTTGTCCGAGTACTCCTGCAGCTGCTTCTTCAGAATCTCTAACTCCGTCGGTGCCATCCTGTACGGAGCCTTAGATATAGGAGCTTGTCCCAGGCACAGTCTCAATTGAGACTCGATCACCCTTTTAGGTGGCAGTCCTGAGATCTCTTCAAACACTCCTGGAAATTCATCCCACACCGGTACTCCTTCTGAACCTCTGAAGTAGTCAACCGAGTCTTTCTCTTGGTAGACTTCACCTCACCACTAAATTGAAATTCCGGTTGACGGGGGATCCTGAAAATAACCTTCTTCTCCCTACAGTCAATAACTGCATGGTACTGACTGAGCCAGGTCATGCCTAAGATTACGTCGTACCCTTTGGTGTCTAGCACGAGCATATCTATGGCCAAGGTCTTATCAAAAGTTCCACTGGACAATCAACACAAAACCTAGAAGACATGACTACTCCATTCCCAGTACTAATCTCCCATTTGTGGTCTAATACTTTAACAGGTATAGAATGCAATGCCACAAAATGATCTGAGATAAAACAATGCGAAGCACCGGAATCGAAGAGGGCTAAAAACAGGTGAGAATGCACTTGATGTTACCTGTTATCACCTCCTCAGAAGTCTCAGCTTCCACCTCCGTCAAGTTGTAGGCTTGACCTCTTCCACGCCCTGCTGCTGTCCTAGCTCCCCTCTGGACTGGGCGAACAACATGCTGTGGCGGAAGGGAAGAGCTCTCCTCATCTCTGGTCCCTGATTCCTCTGCCAAGTGGCCCTGGAAGTGCTCTCTGTCCATTGGGTCCTGGAAGTGCTGGCAAAGCTGACCGGCTATCCCCATCCTCCTGTGTGGACAAGCTTCTATAGAATGATCCCTGGATCCACACACCCAAACACAATCCATTTGCCCTACGGCAATTCTGACGAATGTGGGCCCGGCTTCTGACAATAACTGCAGAAGGCCGATGGTTGGCCCGCCTGGTAAGGAGCTGGTCTGAATTGCTGCTCATCTGCACCTTCGCTGCTCTGAATGGGCCTCCTCTCCCCATCGGTGGAAACGGCCTCTTCATGGCCTGGTTCCTCATCTGATCCTCCTGCCTTCTCTCAAACCACGCTCCACTTCCCGAGCTATGGTAAGAACCTCAGAATAAGTCTTCAGCTGCTGGGCATTAGGAACATCTGAATGTCCATCTGCAAGCCCTGCTGGAACCTGCTCGCCCGCTTCTCCTCGTCCTTTCCATGTACGGAGCAAAGCGGCTCAATCTAAGAAACTCTGCAGCATACTCGTCCACGGACTTGCTCCCTTGCTGAAGCCTGATGAATGCTCTTCCATGTCCTTCTGTGCAGTAGCTGGGAAGAATCTGGCATAGAAGCTCTTGGAGAATGTGTCCCAGGTGACAGGCTTCTCCAGTCTGGCCCTCTTCAGCAAGCCACCAAGTTCTAGCAACATCTTTCAAATGAATCTTGGCGACCTCAACTTGGTTCTCCTTTGGTACCCTGGCTGCATTCAGCAAATCAGTGGTGTCCGTCAACCATGCTCAGCATCCAATGGTTCTCGTCTCCCGTGAAGATAGCTGGTTGCAGCCGCCTGAAGTCGATACATTTCCGGGTCTCGCTCCTTGGGAGCTGCCATTCCTGCCGGAGGAGCTCCGTCTGCTGCTGTGCTGGTTCTCCGTCATAGTCGAATGACTCTCAGAATATCCACATGGTCTCCAGTGGGTCCATTCGACGCTTGCCGGAGTTGTTACGGCCCGTCCTTCTCTCCATACCGATTGGTAAAAGACAACTGGAATTGGAAAAATGGAAGGAATTTAGGACACAAGGGATGGAATCAAGAAGGAATCAAGAAGGACTAGATAAACTTTGTACATTGTAGTTGGCACCAGCAAATTATTAATTTGCTGCTTGATTGTACTTTAGGTGTGAGAGCCTAGGCTCTGATACCAACCTGTAACGCCCCGATCCCAATGATACGGGAACGTCACTGCAACGCATATACGTAGGTCAGATGGTCCCCACGTATATACGCTAAGCATTAAGTACAACAAGTATCAGAGTACAACACACAGCGTGGTATATTCATATGCCAACTTACAAAAGATAAATATAAAGTTATACAAGTTATGATAAAAAATCACTTTACAAGTGTCTTTATCACAACCCAATTCCAAAATGAATCCTATAAACCAAAAATACAAAAATGCTCACGAAATGGATGGAGATCCCGTGAACCAAAAGGAAGAGTCGGGCACGATGAGACTAGAGCTGGTCAGCCTGCTCAGAAAGATAGGCCCGGTCCTCTGTGGAAGGCACCACTTCGTTCCAGCCTCAGAATCTGAATATGCAAATCCAAAGGGTCAAAGACATGTAATAACAAATAAAAGATAGTCAAGTGACATAAGGATCATGAATAAAGGTAATGAAGTTACAATAAATAGCAATGAATAACAAGCGATGTAAACTCAATAAGGTAAGATCATATGCAAAAAATCTACAATTAACGTCTTATTATTATTACTTGTCTTACTGTGATATCTAGCTATGTGACCCAGCGTCCCAGAGCACATAGATCCATATCCTAGTGAAACAAGGTTGTTATTGGAAACAGCGGTTGTATCGACGAATATGTTTACAGTGGGTCCCGTGCATACCCGGGACCACGGCCCAGGATTGTTCCGTTGCTTGAAGACGGAAACCTGCCGCAAGGCTAAAACAGGAGGGACTTATGTATGCCCTTGTCATGACAGTAAACAGGAAAGGAGCAAGCACTCCCCTCGGTCCCCTGGTGTACCGCAGGTTAGACCGGAATATGATTGTACAATATACCTAATACCACTGTAAACACGAACACGTATCAATATCCGCATATTTCCCCCGACCCATATGTAAGTTGGTGCTTTTTATGTAAAAGTCAAGTGTATCATGCTTAGTTTTAAGAGATGGCATGATAAGTGGTGATATTACTGTTTAACATGTCATGGAACGAGTATATGCAATAATAAGTCATGAGGTAACAAGAGATACATCCATTCAGTAATAAGTCATGTTGTGCCAGTATTGAAGCATGAATAAGCAAGGTATAATACATATGTAACAAGTATAAGAACCAAATTCAGAACAGAAATTAACTATGACACACAGTCAGGATTAGTCGACTAGGAGTAAGGGTTAGTCGACTAATACTGGGATACAGAGAGTTAGAATTTTGTTTCAGGGAAAGTTAGTCGACTAGGGTAGGAAGGTTAGTCGAC
The DNA here is from genome assembly GCA_038442645.1 of Agave tequilana. Classification (NCBI taxonomy): domain Eukaryota; kingdom Viridiplantae; phylum Streptophyta; class Magnoliopsida; order Asparagales; family Asparagaceae; genus Agave; species Agave tequilana. The sequence continues at coordinate 111,792 of JAVJIF010011432.1, forward strand.
TAATAGGGAGTTCTAGTCGACTAATGGACACTTAAGTCGACTAAGTCTGCTGATACAGAAAGTTGGGTTTCTGGTCCAGGAAGGATTAGTCGACTAGGTAAATTCAGGAGTCGACTAATAGGGAGTTCTAGTGAGTTGATTAGTCGACTAATGTTTGGGGTAAGCGACTAATACTGTGTTTTCCAGAAAAAAACTAGTTTCAGCTAAGTGTTCTAGTCGACTAGCTCCTATGATAAGTCGACTAATCGTGGGAAAGACAGTGACAGAACAGAATTTTCTGGAAGTGTGTTTGATGGTTCAATTCGTGATTTTGGTGGACCTAGGTGTACAGAAGTGTAGATACAAGTGTTCTAGGGCTAATTCAAGTCTTGGTGAGTGAAATACTCACTTGGAATCGTTAGATCGAAGCTCTACGAGTCGGGAAAGTAGGGTAGTCGTCAAAGGCACCTATGAGATCCTTGGCGACGAAGTGAGCCACGATCAAGCTCCAAAGAAGTGACTTGAACTGGAGGTGAAGAGCTTTGGGGTTCTTGGAGCTAGGGTTCAGTTGAGGAAGGAGAGGGTTTGGTGAGAGCTTCTCTCACTTGAGTTGAAATGAGGAAGAAAAAGACTAAAGTGTAAAGGGAAAGTCTTATATAGGATTTGGGATTTGCAAAGAGGGTGGAATTAAAGAAATGAGAGGGGGTTTTGTGTAAAAGGGGGGTGAGGTGAGTGTCCTCTCCTGGCCACTTGGCTGGCTGTGGGAGAGGGAGAGAGTGAGTGGGGTTAGGTGAAGTGGTGAGTGGAAATGAGGTGGAAATTGAAGTGGAATTGGAATTTTGCAATAATTGAAAAAATGTCCGAAATTCAAGTATCTCGGATTGGTCTGAAAATTTTACAAAAATCAAGAAAATATTTGAAGACTCATGGTGAAATTCGTTTGAAGAAATACCGTATAGATTTTTAATTAAAAATCCGGAATCAGTTATTTACCGACTCCGAAAGAATTTTCATAAATTTATAAAATTCTCAGAAAAAGTGTAAAGTAGGAAATATGATTCTAAGTAATAAAGTCTAAGGGACCTTCTAAAAATTCCTAACAGTTTGGAAGATAAAAATTCGGGAATCGGTCAGCGGCAATGGCCGACACCGTTTTCGGAGAAATTCATTTTAATTCCAGAAAATTCCAGAAAATCACATAAAATCTAAAATATTGGAAAATGATATTTGGAATTGAAATTGGTCAAATACGGATGGTAAATCGGAAATACGATCGAAAGACTGAATACGTAACTAAGTACGTATTCCGGGAGAGGGGTATTACAGAACTCCTTCCTCGTGATTCCTCTAAATAAGAGTTTGAGGTGCGCAATGCAATCTTATTGTGAGAGTATAGATCGACAATATAAGATGAATGAATAAAAAGTAAACAACACAAGTAAACCAATCGCAAACACAAAGATTTGTTTTGAGGTTCGAGCACCCAGCTCTACGTCCCCGCCTTCACCCAGAAGGATTTTCGATCCACTAGAATTTTCACAAAGGATTAAACCAATAGGGAATACTCAACTCCTCAATCACATCCTCTAGTCCAGAGGTAGTGGAGCCACAAATACAATAATCACTTGGTGATCAAATGACCACAAACTCTTTTGAAAAACTTTTCTTTACAAAAACCCTAGAGAATAATATATAAGATTGAAGCTCAAGGTTTTGTAAGTGATATAAAAACAGAAGAGAGATTTTAAGAACCAAAAAAAACTTTCAGAAAATTTTGAAACTAATAGCCCAAAACTTAAACAAAAGCTCTTTCTCAAGAAACTCAAAACTTTTGATCTTTGAATTTGTTGTTGTGAAAACCTCTACCCTAATGACCCCTTTATATAGGATTTAGGAAGAGTAAACATAGAAAACTTTTACCTGAATAAAAGAGAAAGAAATTGACCCTCTAATACAGCTAACCACATTTTTTTTAACTTAAACACGTTTTAAAAACATGTTAAAAATCAGCCTCCAGAAAATTAGCCATTACTGCCAATCTGGCAGATTGGTCAACTTTGAGCACATTTTTCAGGCTGCAAACGTCCAAATTCAAAATTAAGTATATAGGAATAATTTGTAAAACTTTAAGTCTTCTTTTTAATGTAACTAAAAGCAACCCAATATCATTTTTTATTAAAAAGTTATCAATAAAACACTGACAGGTGTCAAATCAGAAACTGTAAACTGTTTTCAGAACAAGAACAGAGTTCAACCAAATATTTTACATCTTTAACATTTGAATCTGAAAATAGTTATTGAACAAGAAATTTATATCTGAAAGTTATCTTTGAAATTCAAGTTAAATCATGTTAGTTGAATATAAAATAAAAAGTTATGATAACAAATATAAAAGGATGTCAAGCAGATCAGCAGAACTAAAACTAGTTCAACTCTAAAACCCGATATATGTACTTGAAATCCAAAACGGTTAAACTAAAAACCAAACGAATTGAATTTGTATGTGTGTATTTGAGCTTCAAATGTATATACTATTCTTAAACAAAATAAACTATATGAGTCTACAAGCAGGAGTCTCTGATAGTTGATGTTGAGTAACGTTTGAGCTAGACCCTAATATCCCATGCTTGAGAACTCTTGAGCCATCAATACCTGTATCACCTGAAATTCATTTTTAACTTCTATTAGTACCAAATAGCTTTTATATGATTTGTTATCATCAAAACGCATAACCCCGGGATTGTAGCCTTTGGGCAACAATCTCCCCCTTTTTGATGATGACAAAACATATAAGCTGTAAAACAAAATATAGGAGGGAGGTAAAAGCTCCCCCTTAAAGATGCTCTATTTTATCAAGTATAAAACATGAAAACATATACATATATGAACATGTACAAAACATGAAACCTACATATATGAGATAAACATGTACAAAACATGAAAAACATATACATATATAAACATGTATAAAACATGAAACCTACATATATGAGATGAACATGTACAAAACATGAAACCAAAACATGAAACCACCAATACTTCTCCCCCTTTTTGTCATACATCAAAAAGGGTTAGGAAACAACCAATAAACAATATATGCATAATCAAAACTTAAGTTTTTTTTTATATCAATTTAAAATTTTTGATAAACATATTGATACCAATTAAAGGTAAAAACCAAATTTTTAGATAAACACTAAAATCATTTTGCAATAAGGATACCAAATAGAGAATAATACCAATTTAAGATCATTGATACTAATATTGAAAATGTTTAGCATATATCAAACCAAAGTATTTTATATCATAAATGGTGGAAGTAATACCACTTTGAAATGAAAACTGATACAAATTGAAAATACAACCAATATCAATTTTACATAAAACCAAGAATTTCTCCCCTTTATGAAATATTAAAAGAAATAATGCATAAGGTTGTAATAGATACTAATTAAAAATAATTGACATGATGAACTAAATCAAGCTTAACAAACATAATTTGTGTTTTTTAAAAAAATTGTAAAGATATGTGAAACAACCACAATCAAATCATATATATGTATTTATGGATATACTAATTGAAATATGAGGCATACATATATAGAAAAACATATGAGTATACAAACATATGAAACATTAATTTTGATACCAATAAAAATATAATGAGGATCAAGTGTATAACTCATACTTACCACCTTATCATGCACAAGTTTAAAAGATATTCAAGAAGGGTATATAAGGCATGATCGCCCATCCAACCGCCCTTAGAAGGTAGGGGTTTTCAAATCATGATTTGAAAGTAAATAGGCATAATTTGAAAACTCTACCATTTGAAGAATAGAAACTAGTTTTAAAGATATTTTAAAAACTAGTAAGAAATCCTTCAAAATATGAAACCAAATCATACACCCATGAAAACATGAAAATCACATAATAATTGACACTCAAAGTCTATAAAGCACATATATGCTCATGAAAATAAAGTCATGAGTAAACACCACATATAGAGTGTAAGAATCATGTAATCAACAAAATCATGGAAATAAGGCATTTAAGCTCAAATCAAATTCCTTTACAAACATGAAAAACATAAAGTTTAATTTCATCAAAAACAAAACAACCTCAAGACATATGTATTTTTGTATAAACTAGAGTATACATACTTATTCAAGCATAAATGAGTCCACAACAGTATATTGCATGAAGACAAGTTGCTTAAGGATGTACATGTATATCTATTAGTTTAGACAAAAGTAACATATACATGAAGCTAACACATTATCATGAAACCATGTGCAAAAATAGAAAATATAAGTATAAATGAGAGAATCATCAAAACTAGGCTATACAAGTACATGTAATGAGTACAAGTGAGCATTTAAGCACAAACATATAAGAATCAATTATGGCTCATTAGTTGTACAAGTATTTACATAAGTTTTAATGAATGTTACATTTAAACATGTAATCAAAACATGAATCATAAAACAAAATAAATCAATATGATCATTAGGCTAAATGTACAAGTCTTAGAGCAATGATATACATAATAGTTAAAATAAAGTGAGAACACAAAATATGGATCCATATGAACATGGGTGTATCTTAATTACTATACGTGTATGTCACAAGTATAATTAACATGACATTTAACATAATAATCATTAAAACATGATATGCTAAAATTACTAATATGAAAGCATGTAAACTAAATGAGGAGTTAGAGATCGTTACCAAAACCAAGAGGGCATATCTCTTATATCTCCAAATCATAGTGATCCTTCCACCAAACTCCCATTGAAAGTGATGCATCCAAAAGTGTCACCGTTTAGCTCGGAATGCATTCACCTCAAAGCACAACAACTCTCACGTCATGTGAGAGCCCACACCTACATCAAATAGACTAGGAGTGAATTTTTGTACCATATTTTCTTGGGTCCTAATACGTTAGTATTTCGAACCCAAACATGATTATTCATACTATTTATATGATCATAACAAAATTTAGCTAAATGACTATTCCGACCACAATAAGTACATTTATAAATTCTTCCATATTTAAATGCATAATGAGTATGTGGTTTATGAACATGTGATTTGTGAGCATGGGGTGTTTTAGCATGATTGACATGTGATGTGTTGGCATGATGAAACATGTGGAGTTTTAGCATGAGATATTTTATCATGTTTAACATGAGGAGTATGCATGCGCTTCTTTGAAAACATTTCTTCTAATTTAGTATTATTGAAAGCACATTCTTTTAAAACATTTTCCAAATCATTTATTCTAGTTTTTAACATAGAAAACTCATTTTCATCAATTTTAGGATATTTAGCTTTGCAAGCAACTCTATAGGCATCAAAATCTCTTTGTGTTGAAATAAGAGTAGAAGATAATTCATCCTTTCTTTGAAGAAATAGCAATTTGATTTTTAAGCATTTCATTTTTCTTTTCAATTTTAAACAATCTTCCTTTTTAGCATCAAAACTTTCTGAAAGTTCAATGAAAGCTTGTAATAACAATTCTTTACTTATTTCACTATCATCATCATGTGGTTCGGTAGTTACCTTAGGTGTGTTTGCCATGAAACACACATGGCCGTGTCAACTTCATCTTCGGATCCACTTTCCGAGTCCCAAGTGGCTTGTACACCTTCTTTTCAAACGGCTTCTTTTGCTTCAAAGAGGAAGATATCTTTTTTTTTGAAATCTGGACAATCGGTCATGATGTGTCCAGGTTTCCGATAGTTGTAGCATATGATCTTTTCTCCTCCTTCCCTCCCATCGCCTTCTATGGTTGCTTATTCTTGTGTACATTCTTTTTACATTTCTCACAAGAAGAGATAGCTCTTCATCATCTTCTTCATCTTCTTCATCATCGTAATTGGTGGAGGTAGACTTGAAGGTTATAGACTTTTCTTTGAGGTGCTGCTTCTTCTCTAACCTTTTTCTCCATCTTGAGTCTTAAGATTTTCAATAAAACTTATGAGCTCCATCTCGTCTTTGTCATTCAATTCCTTCAAGGTGGTAGCTTTGATTCCCATGATGAAGGGAGCGCACGAATCACCTTAACACCTTTTGGTCGTTGTTGATTTCATCACCTAGAGAAGCAAGAGCATTTGTAATTTTAGTAAACTTAGTAATCATATCATCAATAGATTCATTTTCTTGCATTTTAAAGCATTCATATGGGAACACAAGAGATAATTTTAGCTCTCTTGACTTGTGATGTTCCCTCATGGAGTGACCAATAAGTGTTGCCAAATCTCATAGGCGGACTTGCAATGGATAACCCGTGTAAGTCATCCTCATTCAATGCTAAAAGTAGGCATTTTGAGCCTTCGAATTAGCCTAAAATTCCTTGGAGGTAAGATCGGACCAAGTGTCCTCCTCACTTTCGGGTTTATTAAAGGCTTGGTCAAAGACTTAGCAACTAGGCTACCTAGAGATTGCAAAAAATGTTCATCCTAACTTTCCATATGGGAAAGTTGAGTCCATCAATTTGGGAGGGGTCTTAATGTTATCGGTCATCTTTACTAGTGTATGAATGAAGATATGAAAATAGTGATTAGCAATTTATGGATCTTTCTAGGATGTGAAGCCAAAAACTAGAGTCCTATCTCTGATACCAATTGAAATCACCTAGAGGGAGGGTGAATAGGTGATAAAGCTAATCAATGCACAAATTTAAAATGAGATGATGCAACGATCACTCAAAGCAAGATTAGAAGCCGAATACCCCGTGAAGGGCTCTGAACTCCTTCCTCGTGATTCCTCTAAATAAGAGTTTGAGGTGCGCAATGCAATCTTATTGTGAGAGTATAGATCGACAATATAGAATGAATGAATAGAAAATAAACAACACAAGTAAACAATCGCAAACACAGAGATTTGTTTCGAGGTTCGAGCACCAGCTCTACGTCCCCGCCTTCACCCAGAAGGATTTCCGATCCACTAGAATTTTCACAAAGAATTACAACCACTAGGGAATATCCAACTCCTCAATCACACTCTCTAGTCCAGAGGTAGTGGAGCCACAAATACAATAATCACTTGATGATCAAAAGACCACAAACTCTCTTTCGAAAAACTTTTCTTTACAAAAACCCTAGAGAATAATATATAAGATTGAAGCTCAAGGTTTTGTAAGTGATATAAAAATAGAAGAGAGATTTTAAGAACAAAAAAAAACTTTCAGAAAACTTTTGAATTAATAGCTCAAAACTTAAACAAAAATCTCTTTCTCAAGAAAACCCAAAACTTTGATCTTTGAATTTATTGTTGTGAAAACCTCTACCCTAATGACCCCTTTATATAGGATTTAGGAAGAGTAAACATAGAAAACTTTTACCTGAATAAAAGAGGAAGAAATTGACCCTCTAATACAGCTAACCACATTTTTTTAAACTTAAACACGTTTTAAAAACATGTTAAAAATCAGCCTCCAGAAAATTAGCCATTACTGCCAATCTGGCAGATTGGTCAACTTTGAGCACATTTTTCAGGCTGCAAACGTCCAAATTCAAAATTAAGTATATAGGAATAATTTGTAAAGCTTAAGTCTTCTTTTTAATGTAACTAAAAGCAACCCAGTATCATTTTTTATTAGAAAGTATCAATAAAACACTGACAGGTGTCAAATCAGAAACTGTAAGCTGTTTTCAGAACATGAACAGAGTTCAACCAAATATTTTACATCTTTAACATTTGAATCTGAAATTGTTATTGAACAAGAAATTTAGATTTAAAAGTTATCTTTGAAATACAAGTTAAATCATGTTATTTGAATATAAAAATAAAAAGTTATGATAATAAATATAAAAGGGTGTCAAGCAGATCAGCAGAACTAAAACTGTTCAACTCTAAACCCGATATATGTACTTGAAATCCAAAACTGGTTAAACCAAAAACCAGACGAATTGAATTTGTGTGTGTGTATTTGAGCTTCAAATGTATATACTATTCTTAACAAAATAAATTATATGAGTCTACAAGCAGGAGTCTCTGATAGTTGATGTTGAGTAACGTTTGAGCTAGACCCTAATATCCCATGCTTGAGACTCTTGAGCCATCAATACCTGTATCAACCTAAAAATTTATTCTTTAACTTCTATTAGTACCAAATAGCTTTTATATGTTTGTTATCATCAAAATGCATAACCGGAGATTGTAACCTTTGGGCCAACAGTATACGCATCATGAGGCACACTTCTTCAAATTCCCTAACAAAGAAGTATGCGTCCTCTGATTCTAAACCATGAAATTTGGGAAGAGTGTTAATGAATTGGGCTTTAACTTAAAATCATTGTCGTTTTCTTCAGAAAGTTTCTACAGGATGGCAATGAGATCTGATTGGGTAAAACCTATCCTGAAGTGAAGCCATCACTGATTCTGAATGCAAGGGTAGAGAAGTGTTTCTGGTAATCTGAAAGTTGCCGGATCTCTCACCACTCTTACATGCAGCACGCCACAAACAATGTAAAAATAACAAATAACGAAAAGAATGAAAAACAAACAAAAGAAAGAAAAAACAACCACCAAGGCTTAGTCTAAGGTACCTGGACCTAAACGACTCCTAACTAGTCGATTCTCCGGAGAAGGTTGTTACAGGAACTCGACTACAAGCTAATCGGTCAGGAAAGGGCAAAACTCGGGGGGAGGTATCCGGGCGTGAGCCACGGGCCTAATTACGCAAACCACGGAGCTTTCGAGGCTTTGCCTCTTAATCCACTTTCCTTAGACACCAATTTTGCAGGAGTATAATTCTTTGCAATTTTCACCCGGTTAATCTCATAGTGAGTCCGAGATGTCCCTAGGCAACGTCTATTAATTTTAGTTAAGGCTTGGGAGAGTGTGAGTGCACTTGAGATGATTTTTGGGCTAAGGAAGGGTGATGAAATCCCCACCTTATCTTATTTATTTGGTTTTGCCCTTAATATCAATTGTGCAAGTGTACAGTTTATTCACAACAAGATAACACTCAAAGCGATAAATCACTCCAAAATGTTGGTCCTATTCTATATGATGCACACGTACCTTTTCTCCAGCACTCTTCAAAGAAATTGAAATGAATTGAAATAGACATGTGCCCTAAATGCAAAAGTCTAATCAAATTCAATTAAGCAACAAGTGACTTTCTGTTGAGTTTATTATACATGCATAAAGGTGAAGCATC